>JAHWFP010153974.1:115098-151591 GCA_023313725.1 Lithobius niger | reverse complement strand
CATGCAGGTAGAATGGGAGAGCACATTTACAATGCGGGCGCGAGGAGTGGAGAAGCGATTGTTCGGCCCGACGACTTGTCAGACTGAACCTTTATTTAGTTGATCGACCACTCATGCCTGCCTCCTGTTTGCATGCAGGTAGAATGGGAGAGCACATTTACAATGCGGGCGCGAGGAGGGGAGAAGCGATTGTTCGGCCCGACGACTTGTCAGACTGAACCTTTATTTAGTTGATCGACCACTCATGCCTGCCTCCTGTTTCCATGCAGGTAGAGTGAGAGAGTGCATTTTCAATGCGGGTGCGAGGAGGGGAGAAGTAATTTTCCTTTTAGCCTTCCTTTTAGCCGGCCTCCGAGATTATTATAAAGATGAGCGGAATTAGTAGTCAGCTGAAATCGACGATCTTCACGCACTTTTATCACATTGAAACAGTTTATGCCCTTGATTCAAATGCAACTATTGCTTGTTAGGGCACAAAGACTGGTGGCCATTTTAAACAATTTTCAAGCTGTTTCCCTGAATAGGTATTTATACTCACCATCGTGAAATACGCTCAGCTCTGGTTTCTGTTAAAGTACCAGAGCTAGATTTAGATTTATTGAGCATAAGCGGTCTACAAGAACCATTCGCTCACGCCTAGGCTAGTGACCCCCATGTAACAATGCTGGAATTGAAACATGACTTTCTTACAATGAAGTGTGTCAAGTGAACTTGGTGGGCAGATCATTAGCGTGGTCCTTAATAAGTGTGAACACGTTTTCCACTGTATATTCGTTTTATGAGTTTGATGTTTCATCCAATTTAAGGTATACACACACAACGCGAATAATAACTTATAATAATTGAAAAAAGATTCTAATTTTACATTTCTAAACATCGAATCTGTGTCAAACCAAGCTCCTGAACCTGACCAACCAACAACGTTGCCATGTTAGTTCAGTCGTTTTGAGAAGAAATCTGCCTTACCTTGGAGAAAAAAAATCACCATAAAACGAAACTTTGAAGATGTTTAGTCAGACCATATATAATAACATGCCCCAAAAATAAAAATGTGAAAAATTTGTGCTGTGGCGGCTGTCGGAAAATTCCCGGCGATTTGGGCTCTTTCTCAGTTTATTCGCCAACCATACTAGATAAGGAAAAAAACTTTAAAATAAAATTTGTACAATTAAAACACCACACCCGACGTTTCGAGCAGATCACAGCTCATTTTCAAGGTACAAGGAGACAAGAACAAACACTTTAAAATTGCATCAAGTTACAAGAAAGTGAAAAATGCAGGTAAAGTCTTCCCAAGTCAAGTAAAATTTAGAATGTTTTTGAAAGATCCTCCACCTTCTTTTGTACAACTCTTTCATTGTAGGATTATTGTTGCAGCAGCGGATTTATATCATGAAGACACACAGCTGCAACAATGAAACCATTGTCTTACCACTAGTAAGAACCACGGATAGGCGTCGGTTTCTTACTTACGTAAGTAAGAAAACGACGGTGTTTGGATCTTACTTAAGTAGTAAAAGTACAATCGCTGTCCATATTTACGTTTCCCAAATCGTTTCGAAAATATTATGAAACTATTTCATACTTTAAATTACCAACTATTTATTTTTTAAATAAGAAAAAAGAATTTTAGGCATAGCAAACAAAGGCGTGGAGTTCTTACTTACGTAAGAAAACGAAGACCTTTGGTTCTTACTTATGTAAGTAAATCTAACCTACAGCTGCTATCAATGATTGCATATCAATATTGACGTGTCAATGTTTCCAAAATAATAAATTTATTGCAGCTGAAGAAAGACCCAAAGGAAGGAGTTGAAATTGATTAAAATGGCATTTATTTGCAGTTATTGAATTTTAAAAATGAAGTTGGAGCAAAGAACATTCCCGACAACAATGGCTCGTTATGCTATCACAATAATGGCTCGGTTACAAACAATGCAAATCGTTGTTGTACAAATATGTTCGACGATGGTTCGGCAACAATGCACTAACACTGTCGCTTTATTGAAACAATGGCTCACTCATTAAAGCTTCAACTCATCGTTGTACAAATATGTTATTGGACGATGGCGTTCGGCAACAATACGGTAAGACTTTCGCTTTATTGCCCTCGTGGTTTCGCCATTCGGGTAAACAGTGAAAGTATTACCGTATTGTTGCCGAACGCCATCGGCTAACTGATACTTAAAACACTTTTAGTTTTACTTTTAGATTTTAAGTAAGATTTTAATTTTGTTTTTATAGTGTGGGTGTAATAGTTGGCCCTCAAATTTTCACTAGCATTTTTCTTTTTTTTAAATCCGATTTTTTTTTTTTGGGCTTTTGGTCCGAATTGTTTTATGTGGCCTTTTCTTTTTAGGACCAAATTTATGGGCCCGAAGTTTATGGACCAAGTTTATGGGCCCGAATTGTCACGAGCCCATTTTGATTTGTGAACTTTAAGCTTGTTAAATAATCATACTTTGTTCAAGTGCTTGATTTTACTAATTTTGGATGAGAACGACCCCGGAAACGCACTCTTGCTCATGTCAATTATGCATGTAAAAGAACCTCGGTATTCCCTATAAACGTCTCGAGATAAACTTGGCAGTTTTAAAGATAAACCACAAAAGTGCAAAATCCACACACCACAAGATCAAACAGCAAAAACGAAAGCAAAACAAAATAAACCAAAAATTTTGTACTGGGGGCATTTTTGACAGGCAGTACTAAAAACACAGCGGACAAATATTTCCAACTTTCAAACAACTGAACTGCATTTAAGAAAACATTAAAATATATAGTATAAAACTGTAAAAAAAAAAACACGTTATAGTGTGCGCGGTGTAACTTGAGTCCTGCACTTATTTTGTGATCGGCCACGTCTTCCTAGAGGGAGCCGCTTTCATCGACTGTCGCCATTGTTTTTGTGACTTTGGATATCAACAAGGCACTCTGCGACCAAACACGTACAATCGATTATTTGTGTTCATTCTGGGGCGAACTCGAGATGGGCCGCGGACACTATAAGATAATTATGAAGACAAGAGAGAACAATCCGACCAAAGATATCTAGAATTGCACAATCATACTTTGCTGAAAGAATCAGATAATACGTTATCTGCATAGGACGGACGGCTGTGTTGTCGTTGACTCTTGGCAAGTAACGCATTGGCGTACGTGCGTCTAAATAAAAATAAAGTAATTACGCAGTAGTATAATTGGATGTGTTTCTTTATTGTATTGCCCGTTTGGCATCATCAGACCACACTGTAAAAAAAAAAGTGTGACTTTACACAACTTTCTTGTGGCAGCCAGGCTGCCACATAATTATTGTGTAACTTTACACAGAATCTGGAAAAATATAGAGTGTGCGTTACACAGGATATTCGAGCAAGTAAACATAAGATGAAAGACGCACATTGGAAGAAAGCGAAGTCTTTAATTCTTTTAGTAACAGATATTTTTGCTTCCCCTCCCCCAATAATTCGTTTTGGAAACGCCCATGTGTGTAATGACATCAGAAATATACGTGAAAGCGTCAAAAATTGCTTTAATTAAAAACATTTTGTTGTAGTATGAAATTACACAAATTAGCCGTGTATGGTGAAAATATTATTCGCTTGAGTTGCTGCTATCGACAAATTTAACACCAATATCTGTAACGTTACACATCTTTCTTGTGCTATGTCGCTGTAATGAGAACATTTTCCGCTATGAACACTGCTGTCGCTTTATTTGCCAGTATTATGTGTAACGTTGCACGCATCTTACGTGTTATTTCTCTGTAGTGACAATATTTCCCGCTAGGATCGCTGTTATTCTGTCATTTCAAGTCATTTTGTGTAATGTTACACAACGTTGAAGTGTAACGTTTCTGTCTGCCCTCCATTAGCGAAGTCAGTCGTAAAATAGGAGTTTAGCTACACAAATACATTGAGTATTCAGATAATTTTTTTTACAGTGCACTTGTTAATTATTTTAGATAAATAACCCTTTCAGTCACGGCGTACAGAAAAAAAAAGGACATAAGCCAGATGTGCCAAAAAGTAATTCCTCACGCATGCCACAAGCTTTGTGAGGAGCCTCCAGGGAACCCGAGCAAAGTCAGCATCAATAGACCAGTCAGCGTCCTCGTCTCCAAACCAAATGAATGTTGGCTCGAATCCCGCGACCGACCGATGGTGAAAAGAAAATCGCCAGACACAATTCGTGACTGAAAGGGTTAAACCGTAGACATCCGCGGAATTCGATCCGGCGACCAGTAGGTTGACAACCGACAACTTTGACACCTGTGCCGTGGTTCTGGCGTCAGAACTGGGAAGGGCTCCCCGAACGCTGATATTCAGGCGGTCAATTAAAGCAGGACAATCACCGATTGAAAAGCGAAGGAATAAACTGTGGCGCCATCTAGCGGCAGTGATATTGTTAGCCGTTACAGCGTGCTCCCAGGTGCACGAGGACGTACCAAATTTTCACTCAATAATTGAGGAGGTCGTGGCTTGTTTGTTTCGTTAAAAGAAATGACATTGCGCATTCCTGCGCTTGGCGCAAGCAAGTGCTAGATGATACTAGATAGCGCTAGATGTTGCCAGATTCTGCCTACTTTTAGTCGGTAATTATGTCACTTTACGCTACAACGTAGTAAATTTAATTTAGTAAAAAAATTACGGAAATATGTAAAAATATATTTTGAAAATTTGTATGTCAGGTTGCAAACTTTTACGATGAAAGGTGAGAAAACTCTCTTAGCTTCCCATCCCTGCCCCGCCCACCCACATATCCTTTTTTTTTTTTTTTACTGTCAGACGAATACAAAAAAAAAATTCCCATCCTGTTTCTCCGCCAAGCACTAATATTTCTTTCCGTCTAAACAATATTGCACGTTTGTTACATTTGAACTACTTAAAGAATTTTCATTTGTCCTCGTGAAGTCGAATATTCGTTCTTCTGTGACGCTAGAAACGAACCCTTAAAAAATGTATTCGTGGACGACAGATGGAAAGAACTAAATAGTCCTGTAAACTGTTTCTTAGTTGCATTAGTTGCATTAGCACGTATATCAGTACTTGTTTTTTGCGTTTAGGCCAAGGCTTGAGATGTGCAGTGAAATTTTAGAAATGGCGTTTTAATAGGATTTTAAAGTTACGCAAATGCAACACCGCTGCATCTTCTTATTAATACCGACCGTGTCTAAAGACGTCGCCAACGTCTAGACACGGTCTAAAAGTTCATAGCAGTTAGTACTTCTAAACGTTGGTTCATAATAGTTGGCGCTGCTCCAGTTGGTCGACAAGCGCCACCAAACCGATAGATTGTTATTAGTTCGCCGCATACTCGCTAGATGGCAGCATAGAATTCAGTCGGAGAACTTACGGGTTGACTCTTGCAGTTTCGGTTTCGGTCGTTCGTTTCTGCCTTTTTCGTATTACCGGATTGCAGCATTAGCAACAAAATTACGAAAATAAAAACATTCCTGTTCGGCTCGTGTCTAGCTTAAACTCTCAAAACAGCCTTTCTGCCTTGCCGTTACGCATGGGTTTTGGCGGGAGCTAATAAAATAAAGCATATACGTTCGTAGGACATAGGACGTATACCGTGTCACAAGCTGCTCGGGGAGAGAAGGTGTGGGTTTCGTTTTCCGGCTCTCGGTCCATCCATTGATTCAATATCACCAGAATCTTATTTCACCATACCATCTCTAAAAGGAGTCAACTATCCTGCATAATTTTTTTTCCGTAAACAGTGCAGCCCAGCAGCGTACAGAAAAAAATCCGTTTAATCAGACTGAAGTCACCTAACCTAGCCTAACCTAACATAACGTAATATAACCTAACCTAACCTGACCTAGCTACAGCAACAAGAGACCAGCAATACAGTCAATTTACACATAATCACCACTAGTATCGAAGTATCGAAGTATCGAAGTATCGAAGTACCGAAGTTTCGTAGCGAGATCCGGCCAGCCTATCTGAACTTTTTACGAAACAAAAAATTTGCTTCCGGCACGCGCGTGAACTGTCGTCGAGTCAGGAGGTAAAATACGCGATTTCTACCCCAGTTGGCCTTGGCGTGAAGAAGCCGACGCTTTCCTCGCATCATGGTTGTGGAACGCTGTTGCACGCGGACTGCCGCGTGCCTGGACAAGTTCGTAGAATGAGAGGAATTTTTTCGCACCTATCTATTACGATAAACCCATCGTGTATTATTATCAGCGTGAGCTTTCCCAGAAAATAGTTACGACTACACTAGCTATTTTCGGCCTCTTGGGGTCGTAGTGCAAAACTAGAGATGGGACAGGCGGTAACAAGAAAATGAAAATGGTCGGGATGGGAATTTGTGGATGTCGGGTGGTGAGGTGGGGAAGCAGATTTCGCCTCTTGCCACTATACTGGCACCACTCCAGGAGTGCATAAAGTGTGTGACAACCATAATTTCTCCCCTCCCTCTGCGCACCAGCTTTTACAAAACGCTGAAACTCTTCTCTCCGCCACCCCATACCTCTTATAATTGTTAAATTGTTATGATCCGCACAAAACTAGTGCGTCAACCACAGTTCAGGTCACTAAAGTAAGAAATGACTACGATGCTGACCTATTTCGGTTGCTCATATTTCAGGGGCCGCTGTAGCGCCCCTTAAAAGTTGCCACTTTATGACGGTGCTTCCAGGTCCAATTTGGAAACCTTGGGGGGCATGGTGGACGGAGAGTAAATATTATACGTCCCCTATCGAAGTACTGTGATTTCTAAGCCGTAAACCGTTGGCGAAAAGTTGTGAATCTCTTTTAATATCTTGAAAAATAAATTTGTCTTTCTGAGTCTTAAGGGTTCATGAGGTTTTGGTCAGGAGAACAGTCATTTAAACAATGCCGGTGAGGGTAATAACATCATTATTATTTCAGGAAAGCTAGTACCGTGCCAGGCACTGTTGAGTTTTAGTTATACAGGACTTTCCGAAACCCCAACCTAATCCATCAAAACGTAAAACGTTCGGGAACAGTTTGGCTCCACTCATGACGTATTTGCTGCTCCGTCAGCCACGGAGCGCCCTGAAGACCGGAAGTGACGTCACATCTCAATACGACGCTCGTGGGACACATCTGCGACAGCAATTCAAAGAGGTGAACAGGGTGGAAAGCCAAACGGGCTCGATAAGGGTTAAATAAACACGGATGCAAACCTATTTACGTTGCCTTTTGGACTTATATGTCAGACTGCCTGAGCGGGGATTGAACCCACGACCTATGAGATCTATGAGACCAAAGGCCAAAGACCTTTGTCTCACCCTTCCCAAATGGGAATGAACCACCACTCGCCACACGGCCAGTAGATATGAAAACTAGATCGACAATGTCTATTCTACGCACCACCTGGAAAAAAAAACAACTAAATTGAACCAGTTTTGCTGTTGGAAAATAAGTTTGAATCTGAAATGAAAGATCAATTGGTACAGAGAGCATAGTTTTTTCAATTATCTACAAAATAATTCTGGATCCTGGCTGAGCTGATAAAAGGAAAGTTAAAGGAAAACCGGAAGGACAACAAACACTTTAAACGCTTCTCATTGTTTTCGTGCACGTGTAATGTCTTTGCTACGGTGCCTAACAATTCCTGGGGTACGTGCTAAGGATTGAAAACTATCGTCCAAACCGTTGATTGTTATCGGTAAAATGAAACAATCCATGGTTCAGGTAAATGTGTAGAGTTTTAAATCAAACTAAGCTCCGTTGTTAACTCGATATTGGCAGCTGGAAACGATGCAATGGCTTATTTCATTCGCAGATGAAGGCTTTCAGAGCTGAGCTGAGTTGTTTCGAAGTGGACAACAACAATCACTGCTGAGCACGAGGCTGATCATTGCTATCTTGCAAAGTAGTCGTTTACAATCAAAGCTCTGTGAGTGAAAACAAAACAATAATGAGCCATTGTTAGGCCGCCATAGGCCAGCGATTTACTTCTTTCCTCTCCCAGAAAAGAAAAATGCCAAAGCAGCCGTGCTAAAGATTTCAACTTTTGTTCTACGAAAGCTTATTTATTGACTTCCCACAGCAAAATTGTTTCATGCAAAGATGATGGTTCAGCGCTCACATTCTTTAAACGGTGCATCCTGTGATTTCAGCCACTGGATGCGCAGATTCAGTGACTGAGGCCAACAAAAATCACCGTTTGTCAGCCAGTGTGCGCAAAAAATTGGATTGAAGAAATTTTAATCCGTGAAAGCGTTTCTTAGCCAGTGTGTGCGAAAATGGGAGTGGGAGTGGGGAGTTGGGAGTGCGAGTGGGGGGTGGGAAGTGAGAGTGAGGGAGGGGCTTGAGAGTGGGAGTGAGGGGGGTTGGGAGTGGGGAGTGGGAGTGGGGCCGGGAGGGGGGAAGGGAGTGGGTCTGTAAACTTAATTCATGACCGGCCCCGTGCATAGCACGGGCTTCCTCTAGTTCTAAATAAAATGCAGAAAACCATTCGTTTCTAGCTATAGTACTGTTCCTGAAATACGAACATTATTTTGACTTTCGGGGTATTTTTGTAAGTAGCGCTCAAAACTAAGTCGCCAAATGCCAAATTTCCCCCGCCAGTTGGTGAGTTGTCGACCAACATTGGTGAAGGTTGTGTCTTCCCGACCATGGGCTAGAAACAATCCTGGCTCCATCCCTGGTCATTTCCCTCTGTCTGCTAGTTTCATTCTTCTTTCTGCCTTTTTTTCTTTTTTCTTTTCATTCTTTCTGCTTCTTTCGACTTTTCAATCGCAGTAAAATTCAAGTTGCTCAAATCGTCAACAGCATCTAGATGTATACGAGTGGGATCTGGTTTTTCGGGACGAGAAAGAAGCCTGTTAAATTGACGCTATCGATGGAAAACACGGCCTGCAAACGGGCGATAAATTTAACCTCCCTTTTTTTAGGCCCCATCTGGAGAATCAGTTCTCTTTCCGTTCTTGTGGGAACCGAGTCACGACGAAAGCGTTCCGTAAAAAAAAAAAAAAAAATGGTTTAAATTGTTTTGCCCAGGCCCATACATATACCCTTCTGCTATCAAACTCGGATTTCAAAGTTAGAAATAGGTCAAGGATATCTGTAATAATGCAAGATACCGTCTTGTCTTTAAAATGTAAAGTTTTTTTAAGGAAGAAAAAATTTACAGGGCAAAAAAACAGAGCAGGACACAAGTTGTAAAACCCAGGAGCACCGTTCGGAAGTTGTGGGTTAAAAAAATGACCTATTGCGGTTTCATCTTAATCCAGATCTTCTTCTTCCCCTTCAAAGATTAAGTCATTAGGTCAGAAACCGGAGATAGGCTACACTCGTAAAATATGTTAAAAGATGATCAAGAAAAATTGTATTCGGGAAGTGGCAAAAAAACTTCCTCCTAGTTTTACAACAGACAAAAAAATTGTAAAACCCTACCTACACTCTCACGAAAAAAAAAGACAGCCATGTTGTCACGATATGCATGCAGGTTACTTTATTGCTTGGGGTTATATTCTTTTTTTTTTAACCCCTTCAACACAAACAAGAGGAAAGCAGGCGGTTTGGTACTCACATAGGAGTGTTCGTGTTTCATCAGGAGTTCAGATAAGATTAACTACACTTCAGCTTTTCAGGTCTGAGTGCTAGTCAGTTTTTCTGTGAAAAAACAAAACTAGACTAGAGAGGTCTCAAGCAACGTCAAGCTTTGGGGAGAGGCTTTTATTTCTGAACCCTTATGACGCCATAAAGCTTTCTTGTGAAACATGCAAATGGAGATTACGGACATGTGATACGTTTGGACTGCCAGTTTCGTCTCAAACTGAGACCTGATCGTACCAATTTGAAGCGTACAATTAAGGTTGCTGTTAATTAAACAAAATAGGACCAGCGACTACAGTTGTTATCCTCTGTGTAACAAAGGTTTAAATAGGTCATTATTGTGTGCGCGGCGCATCTTGAGTCCTGCGAGTATTTTATGAGCGGCCACGTTTTCCTGGAGGGGGCGGCTTTAACCGAAGGCCGCCATTGTTTTTGCAACCATCTTGGATATCAACAAGGCACACTGCTACTAAAAACGTACAATCGATTATCTGTGTCGTTCTGTGGAGAACTCAAGATAGCCGCGACACTAATTCTGGCGGTAAGTGTGTGAAATAATTATAATGCCAGAATTAATGTTCATTTACTATAACGGCGCTGCAGTCGTGTATTAACTATACGGATGTATATAATTCAGCTCCTGCATAAAAAAAAGAGGAAACAAGCAAAATAACTAACAGGTTTTAAAAGGTTGTCAAACATTCGCGTTTCTGAAGTACGGAGGTGCGTGGATTGAGCGAGGAAAGCGAGCGATTCCACGTAAAGTAAACCGCTTAAACGCGTTTCTCGCTTTCCTCTCTCAATATTTCGTTCCGCGTTAGGGCTCGTTTACGTAACGACAGTTTTCTCGCTCACTAGCTTTAACTTGATCAATACTAAATCTGATGGCTGCTTCTCGCCTTTACCGGAGAATGCGGCTTTCGGGTTGTCTTTGCGTATTAGTAACCATGGAAACGACGCAGACGCAAATCTTCTCCTCGTGCCTCGTGACACGGCGTACGATGCTTGCAACATTTGAGCGTCGATTTATGACAACAAGAAAACAATTTTTACTGAAGTAAAAGACGGCGGAATGTTTTTTGTATGCCGGCATTCGATGGTTTGTCTCGATTCGATAGCCACGAAATGGACGCCATGATGGATTTTGAATTCTCGCTGAGAGAAGCTATTTATTCTACCGACGTTTGATCATTGCTAGAAGCTGTGCTTTGAGGGACAAATACCACATTTTGGAAATAGCGTGAAATGACAACAATCTTGTAGCAATATTTCAAATTACTGTAGCACTTTGTTCTTTATCCGTGTTGTTATTATAATACATACAAGTTGTTATTACCGCATTCATTTAGTAGCAACGGGAAACTAATCATAAATAAATAACGGTTGACTAGCAAATAGCATTGGGCGAGCGAGAATGACTTGTCGCGTAAATGCGCCCTCACTTTTTTAGGGGCCTTGCTTCTGGATGAGTAGACGTGCAAATAAACAATCAATCAAATCGTACGTTTTGAATAATGTAAATGAAATCCACGCGTGCTGAAGAATGCGATTAACGAACTGTCAGCAACAATTGCAATATAGTTTACGTCAAAATACTCTAAGTACATCGATTTTGTGATTTTCTGGTGATCGAATAAATTATGTAAATCAAGGATCGAAACCATTGGAGTGAGCGAAGCCAACCATATGTCTAGTTATTCAATTCATTTCTCATTTGAAACTTGCATTCTGTAATGGTGAAATTAATGTGCAAAAACTAAAAGAGCACGAACCCTAAAAGGACAAGGACCTTTTCATCCTTTCCCACTTCATCTGCTAAAAATCGTTCCGATTCATCCTCGGAGAATAACTGGCGGAGCCGAGGAGTTCGACAAAGCTATAAATCTCGTACACCCAAGATTTAAGATTTATAAGTCCGTTGTAAATCTTGTAAATCTTGTAAATCTTGTGTAAATCATTCAAATCCTTAAATATTGCACAACTCTTGTAAATCTGGCGTAAATCATTTAAATCTTACTTAAATCTTTTGTAAATATTTAAATCCTGCAAATCTTCGTGTAAATCTTTAAATCTGTAAATCTGTGTAAATCTCCAAAATTGTGTGGAAATCTTTAAATCTTCTGTAAATCCGTGTAAATCTTGAAAAAATCTCATGTAAATCAGTAAACCATACTTAAATCTTTAAATCCCAGTAAATCTGCAAATCTTCATGTAAATATTTAAATCTGTAAATCTGGGTAAATCTTTAAATCTTCCCTAAATCCGTGTAAATCTTGAAAAATTGTCATTAAACCATTAAATCTTGCTTAAATCTTTAAATCCCAGTAAATCTGCAAAATTTTATGTAAATCTTTAAATCTTCTGCAAATCCATGTAAATCATTAAATCTTACTTACATCTTTTGTAAATCTTTAAATCCCCAAAAATCTGTAAATCTTTTTAAATCCGTTAGAAGATTTACTGATTTACAAATCTCGTACACCTTTTGTGTCTTAGTCGAACCCCTCTGGCGGAGCACTTTCATCCTGTCAATTTCCTTTCCCCTTTCCATTCCCCAAAGCATGTTGTTGATAAAATACTAACCTAACCCAACTGGAACGGCGTTGTGGTGCGAACACTGAAACTTCGAAATGATTTAAGCATTGTGATCCAAAATCCGTAATTTGCCGTTTTCGTATATGGACTGGGCGAGTTCTATGAAGTGTGGATGGAAAGAGGGAGGATAGATGGGATGAAACAGAACACTCGTCATTCTCCTGAGGATGAATCAAAACTAATTTAAACAGAGGATGAAACGGAACATTAACACTAAGCACGTATACGTCACGTCTTTCAGTGAATAGTTGAAGACCATGGCCAATCTAAAGTAAGGCAGAGTAACAACACAAATTGGCTTTTGGAATGCTAAGACCTAGTCGTGTCTACGGGTTAGAGTTCTGTTATATCTTATCATCAAGCTTGCTGATATTAAATAACAATCCTGCTTTTTACTTCAGTCTTAAACACAACTAAGATATAATCACAGTAGCTTAAGAACTGGCAAGGTTCCTATTTTAATGGATACCAGTTTAACAATATACAGGGCCGTAGCCAGGAATTTTTTTATACCCCCTCACTAGAATTAAAATGAAGCGCATTCCTCTTCCTCCTCCCCCCCCCCCCCCCCCCCGCCACCACCACAAACAAAAAAATCCCATTTCCCAATGAATTCTTTTCTTTCGTCGTGCGTAATGTAACCATACCTGGTCGTAAAAACATATTACAAAACAAGTCGTTTTAACGCAGTAATCAACATTTTTTGTATTAACAATCGGCAGTTTTTTGTTGATTACCGTTTCCGTTTTTCAAAAAAGGCTCCTGAAGCAAACTTTTGAAGATAAATTATCCAATTTCATGTCTGGCGTACAATTTTGTTGATATTATAAACGAGTGATTAACTCATTCCAAATTGTAAGCTTTATTCAGAAACAGGCTATTTTTATTTCGCTCACCAACAAAATAACTCTCTTCTCAGACGGCGTAACCATGCTCTCGCTTTCATGGCTGCTTCCAATTGAGGAGTTCCCTGGAAATAAAATGGCATAAAGTCACTTGTGCCCTTTTTCGGCCTCCTAAAATATCTGATAGAGCACCTCTCAGTCTATGGAATAAGGGCATAAACGGTAACAAGTCAACCAACAGAAACGTTTACAAGTAATTTTTTTTATTTAATGCCAGATGTCGCCGGCAGATGGCGCTACTTTTCAACATGGCCCCCGCAGTGCCACTGACGATTTTCCCACTAATTTCCTATTTTCCTCAACATATCTGCTACAAAAATGTGTTTTAAAAAGAAACATGAATATATATATCCCATCAAAAAATGCTAACCTTCAAATACTAAGCATAAAACACTAGTTCTCAGTTTTTTTTCCCTTTTCTCAAAACATGTATTTTTTATTAGTGCCCCTTTTCCAGGGAACTCCTCAATTATTAACCATGTTTTTCATCAACTTATGAACTTTTTCTTTGTAGATTTTTCTTTGTTTGGAATTTTAAGATTTTTTACATGATTCGGAAAGCATGATCTTTCCACCACCTTTTTACGTTATGTAGTTCTCTGGAAGTAATCTCGAGTTTGTAAACAAAACTCAGTATCGTAGTCCACTATAAAGGCCTCGTCGCTCTTCATTCTCCTCGGCCTGAAGAAAACCCCCGCACGTGCGGGGGCTGCGGGGGTACTGGCTACGGCCCTGACAATATACATAGAATTCCGTAGAACTTAGTCTACAGAGCTTTCTCCCTTTGGCTGAGATGTAGTATGTCAGCCAGATTATTTTTTTTTTATTTTATCGTAGGCCTTTTTTAAGGTCCAATACTCTTGGCCGACGAAACCGGATGAAATTTACACGCCAAAGGGCAGTAGTTAAAACACTGAACTCTTAAAATAGTTTAACCCGCGTTATTTTAAAAAGGGGGTAAATAATTGTAAATACCTTTCATGTGAACACGCCTTCGCCTCAAGTCCTAAACCCTTTAGATGAGGATTCTCTTTAAAAAAAAAAATTAAAATCGGCCGTGAGGTATCAAGCTTTACTGCCATCAAAAACAGGCTTACAACTAGGTCAATTAAAGTATAAATTTACTTTTTACCATGTTTACAGCTTAACTTTTGAAAGTAATTTCCGCAGTAAATTTTAGAAAATAGCTGAGTGCAGAAAATAAAGCTCTCAGCACTCATCTGGATAGAGTGCTGACGAAAATAGTGCCACATAATAATTAACGACATTGGCCTTACATTATTTTACAGAAACAAACTCAAATAAATAGAGGCGTATACTGTAATAGAGGAAATTATAGACCTTGCTAAAAATGATGCTCACAGCGCAATAGTAAACCGTAAACTATAAATTGTCAAGAAATAGGTTTAGCCTTCTTTAAAAAAAAAAAAAAAAAAAACATGCCAGCTTTTCAGCAAGGGTTGTTCGTTGAAAAGCTCGATCCTCCACATCAAGTACGGCCCCAAAGGTCTATTTCCTTACCGTTAGTCTTTCCCTTGCTAAAAATCCTTTTTAAAATGTGGCGTCTAGGAGATATTCTGTTGAATATAATGGAACTTTATTTACTAACGACCCGTCACTAAATCATGCATCGCGTGCGTACAGTAATCATGACGTTTCATCTCTGTGTGTACATCTACTAATTTTCTAATAATTATCATGAGATTTAAAATCTAATAGACTTATGCGGTAAAAATTAAAATTAATTATTCCAATAGATCGCCGAAGCAAAATTCTAAGACACTAGCCTAGAAAATGATAAATTGTGATTTTAAAATACGAGAATCATTCCGGTTTGTGACGACACAATCAATGGGTTCACGCTGGCTGGACTATTCGGCGCAATGCCAATTGAGACAGTAGCGACGTTTTCGTTGCGAGGAACGAAGCTACCGTCTCAGTTGACCTTAGCTGTGGTAAATACGCGGATGTGTTCGTCGCGTGGGTGTTGTGAGGCAGGCGGAAGGTTATAAGGCAGGCGGTATGTTGCTTTAAAAGCCTCGCCGGAAATGGCCAAAACAGATGGCGATGTTTAAGTACGTATTAAAATTTCTTTAATTTTTTTGTCCTCGTAACTAGAATGACGCCAGTGAAAGAAGAAGAGAATGTTCATTCATGGTATCAAGCGTCTTTGTACATTACTGATGCAAGTGACCCGTCCCTCCCTCCATCCACTTGTTTGTTTACGTTTCGTGCCCCCTTTTCGTCCTTGTTCTGGTCTTTCAGTTTTTTTTGTTATTTTTTTGTTTGTTTTTTTATTTAATCGCTTGCCCTTCAACGATTTAAATGAGGCCACTCGAATGCAGGACGATGCCTGCACTGAACGTCACTCCACACACATCCATCATGAGACCGGCCAGCCGACGCCTACCACGCACTGATCTCTATTAAATTGCTCTGGATGGGCTCATCTTTGGTGCATCCGTATTTTAAGTGCATGAAGTTAGACGTTAGGGACTGGAGCCTTTAAAAAAATGATGACGGTCGAAAAAAAATTCTACATCGGCGATTTTCTGCTCTTTTGAACAATCCTAAAAGCAAAAAGAATGATTGAGATCCGTTTCTAGAGCCTTTACGCGATTTAACAAAGATGTCAACATTCTTGGAACATTGTTTCAGTTTGTTGCAATTGGAAACGCCGCAGATGGTTATTGTTAAAGCCTATGGACACAAATCTTTTATCTTATAGTTCGTCTTTAAGGTCTCTTCCCCAAAAAATAATAAATAAATAAAACCTTCAACACGGAATCCAAAGGAACCGAATCCAAGTCGGGTGATCTGGTTTATTGTAAACGACGAAAGGGACAATTTTACCATTTTGTTGTTTTAATTACGGGAGCCTGGCCACATAGCCATGTGCCCCACCGAATATCAATTTGTTGTTGCGTTGTTGTTTTGTTTTTAGGGAGCACGAACCCAAACTGGGTGTTCTGCTTCACGACGATGAGAGGGATAATTCCCACACAATGGGGGAATTCGGGGCGGGGGAAGGGGTGCCATTGGAGAAGGGAAAGGGCTACTAGTGAGTAGGCGCATGGGGGGAAATCTGACCATGCGCCGGGAGAATGTGGGAAGAAGGGGCCGGGGGAGGCGGGTAGGAGACAGATTGGGGGCCTCGAAGTTATTTTCATTTCGTGCTACCCACTAAAGTATTACACTTAGGTGCGCGGGAACCGGCTAGACCGGCGTATGTTGTGCCGGGGGTACAGCTAGTTATTATTATTATTATGTCTTTATTGAGCCTAACAGGTCTACAATACCACTCGCTCATGCAAACTAAACTTAACACAATCCTAACCTAACTTAATCCTATCAACGAGAACGGAAACCATAATATGTTCAAGAGTCAATGATACAGTAAAGTCAAAAGAAAAATACCAGATGGCGAGGAGGGCGAACTGTTGCTTTCCCCAATGCTAAATAATGAAACTAAGAAACATGTGTACCTACCCTATTGATATACAAATATTATAAACTAGCTGTAAAGCCCTTTATCGATATCGGCATTTCCTTCGACATACAGATTTTTTTTTCCCTTTTCACTCAAGCCCGATTACGTCACTTCATGAAACAAGTACAATGTCACATGGAGAAGACATTTCCACAAAAACAACATTGCTATGGTGTTTCAGCAACTGGCGTTGTTATAGTAGCCTACAATGGTCCGCGATCATGTTACTTCATTAAGTTGTAGCGGCGTCTTGAATTTAATGGTTTTGTCCACGGTTGCGGTCCATGTGCAAGTTTGTAAAGACATTGTTGTTTGCAGCATTATTGTTACAACATTGTTTCCCCTCCGATAAATTGTTTTTTTTTAACTTTCTTAGGGAAACGATATTGCTGTTTAAATCATTATTAAAGGGACACCCGGCCTACCTTATAACATTCCGCGTGCCAAATAACAGCTACGCGCAGATCGTCATCCGAGCAATTACAGCACCAAGGTCGGCTGGAGTGGTAGCTGCGTTCCTCCCATAGCTGCTGTCTATGCTGCTATGCTGCTCTATGCTGCTGCATGCTGCTGCTGGCTTTGGGAATAGTACACGAGGGGGGGGGGGGGGGGTGATTGAGGCTTAATGGCGCGTCGACAACTTGGTCATTAGCGCCAACCGAGCCAGAATCAAGTCAACGATTGTGTCGTCACAAACCGGAATGATTCTCGTATTTTAAAATCACAACTTATAATTTTCTAGGCTAGTGTCTCATAATTTTGCTTCGGCGATCTATTGGAATAATTAATTTTAATTTTTACCGCATTAGTCTATTATAGGTTTTAGATTTCATGGTAATTATTAGAAAATTAGTAGATGTATACACAGAGATGAAACGTCATGATTTTTGTACGCACGCAATGCATCATATAGTTAACAATATTCAACAGAAAATCTCCTAGACGCCACATTTTAAAACGATTTTTTAACAAGGGAAAGACTAACGGTAAGTAAATAGACCTTTGGGGCCGTACTTGATGTGGTGGATCGAGAAAAAATGTGCTGGGAGGTATATCCCTTAAGCATTGTTTGCTGCGCGCTGGCGCTGGCAAAAAGGTGGCAATATACGTTTTTATGGGTTAAGATTTGGAGATAACTGACGACCACCAAATACAAAGTGGATGATTCTCTGGATCTCGAAAATGTGAGGTCGTTTTAGTTCGTTTTTTAATCTCTCATGAAAACATTTGCACCAGTGTTTTTAATGGTAACGTTTTATCGCACTTTTCACCACTCTAAAGCTAGTACACCCAAAAAAAAAGGAGGAACATAAAACTGGAGTTTCGACTCTTCATCTCGTAAATGCTCAGAAAAAAAAATGGATCTTATCAGTCTGAACCAAAAATATGTGATATTTCCCGAAAAAAAAACTTGTTAAGGATTCCCGCGGCCAAGGTCTTCAGCGGCCGTAAGAAGTCATGATATCAAACGCCAAGCCCCTTCGCCCTTAACTCTGTAACTCTGGCCTTAAACTTGTATTGTGATTGATTGGTAACTCTGAATAAGCTTCTCCTAACACCCAACCCAGCAAAAGGAATGTCTCAGGGTAAACTGTAGTTATGTTCAAAATTTCAACTTTATGCACCGTGTGGAAGCATTTATTTTCGTGACTATTTAGCTAGCTAGCTCTAAAAATAAGGCAAATATTAACAAGAAAACGTTGAGCTGCGTCGCTAGAAGTGACTTCTCAGGACCAGAGTTTCACAATCAAACGAAGTTTCAGCCTTTTCTGTCGCATTGATATTTATTCTCAGTTGCTTGAAAACAGACAAACTGCCTTAAAAGACGCAAGTGTCTCGTTGGTCGCCATGCTCATATAGACTGACATAAATGTTGTCGTTGAATCTTGATGGCGACACACTAGCGGGTGTCTTAATATCTTTTTTTGTTCGTTATTAATTTCTTGGAAGCTATTCAGTTGACGAAACTTAATGCTTGTGTTAATAATCTGACAAATCTCGAATCTTACCAAACAGGAGAAGGAAGGGTAGTAAAGTAAAGTGAGGGACAAACACGTGGATCGGAGGTTCAACGGAACTTTCAGATTGGTCAACAATGGCAGTCTTGGTCACGTTACCCTAATGAGCAAGCCCAGGGCCACCGTCTAGAGTTGGGTTTCAGTCACTGACCAAGCTATAATCTCTTGATTCCAAGCAGCACGGCTGAGTGCTCCCATCCCTCAGCAGCGATAACCACCAGGTGGAACTCCAACAAGCAGTCATGTCACCTTCTACATGCGTGTTTATAGATCAGTGGTCCTAGGCCAGTTTTCGGATGTCTTCCCTCCGGAACCGTCAAACGGTTTCCTTCTGCAAACATGTTGTATGTCTCTTCCTTGTCATTCAGGGAGAAAGGTTCTCCGGGGAGTGGTGCTCCAAACATGAAAAAGCAACAAAGGGTTCGTTTTGATGGACGGGACAGCCTGACGGATGAACAACATCTGCCTTGAACCCAAAGACAGAGTTGACTTCCGGCGGGCGGACGTCATGGTGAGCTCATTGTCGGCCATATTTTACCCCACAGAGCGTTGGCGAAAAATGGCGTCGTTGCCCGTCCTTGAGTCCTTGAGACAGTCCAAAAGTTATCATCTTCTGATAGCTGAAATGAGATCACAGCTCAAGATGGTCTGGCTATCGTTGATGTTTGATAGCTTTGTGATGTTGAAAACGTCATTCGTTCTCATGTCGAGTTTACAAGCACGTTGACATGTAAAGGAAAAAACCCAAGCAACAGCAAAAATGCTGACAGGTTAAATCTGCTTCTGGTGAAACAGTGTGCAGTTGAACCACATGTTTAAAATTTTTTTTTTATCATTAATCGTTATTATTAGGAACTGATGACCGGACACTGCCATATGCACGAGGTGTCAAAAGCCTGGATATAATGAAAAGTGATATTTTACAGTGTCTAGTTGCACAATGAGTGAACATCAAGGCGCCCAATCAGGAAACTGCCATGGATAAAACGGGCTTTATTCTTCGACCGCCCTAAGAACCTTTGTGGCCAATTTATCGAAATTAATAAAGGAAAAACACACACTAAAAACCACAATGTGATCTTATATATACAATGTAAAAATTTAAAATATTAAATAGTCTTCCCATAGGGTTTTGTCGAAGGCCATTCGAACGAAAGTATATCAACACGCAGGCAAGATGGCAACATAAAAGGACGGCATATTTTCCGGTTTTTTATTTTAAATTCTCAGAAAAATTAGGCCAACTAATCAAACAAGGAAGCTTTTAAATATTTTTAATATCTCACAATTTTCAGCAATGGTATACTATATAAGGTTGTTCAGGTTAGCATCATGGTTTTTAGTACGTTTTTGTACTTTCGGTACTGATCACAAAGATTAGGGTATAGTCGAAGATGAAAGCCTCTTGTTTTATACGTATATTGCCGATCTTCCTGATTGCCCCCCCCCCCCTAGTAATATATCATAATATAATCTATTATTTGCCAACCTAATCAATTCGTAAATGAAGCACTAATTCCTGCTAAGTGGGGGTTACTCGTCCGTTCAACTTGTAGCCAATTTGATGAAAAAATGACAATTCAACCATAGCCTAAACTCAATCCAACATCTGTACAACACCCACATTTGGTTCATATTACAAACGGGTGCACGAGGAAGAAGAAACGACGAATAAGTAATTTTATCCTCCAGCATTTGACGAACTCAAGTGATTAGCTCATCCTTGTAAAAAAATAAAGTTCCATCCTATCCTACGCTCAATATATAGCATCAAAACTATCCTACGCCATTCTATATACACGCCTAAACATTTAGTTCTCTATCGATGAAACTCTTACGATCACAATGTACACCGTGAAAAACGTACGATGTGCGTACGTGTTTGTACGCCTACTGCTCCAAAACTAAGAAAGCACCTGCGTAGGTGAGAGCAAGACCAAATGAAAGACAATGTATATACGTTACGCTTTTAATAGGCGTATTTTTATCATTATAACTTGTTGTCTTCAATTGGATGAACGCACGAAAAAAGAAGACCTATAGGTTTTAAAACGTGGTCAAACATTCGCGTTTTTGAAGGTCGGAGATGCGCGGATTGAGGGAGCAAAGCGAGCAACTTCTGTGTTTTCAGCGTAAAACAAGCTCTTTTTACTGTATATGAACTGCAGATATTCTGAGGAATGTGATGAACGAATTCTGAGTAGTAACTGAGTTTTTAGTTTGAGTTTATGTCGGTACAGTTGACGAGGAAAGAATTGGCAAAAGACGAACCTCACACCACAAGAGCAGATGCTCTCTTATAGTGGGTAAGGGTCGTACATAAAAAAAAAAAAATTTTCTAAAAAATAGGAATAAAAAACAGTATTTAATTGGGGAAAACAGGGTTTCCAAAATCAATTAAAGTCCGATTAAGAGATTAATAAAAAAAAAGAGAGAAAATGTTCGAGTACTAAGATTGATAGATACGTTTAGCTAGATAGACAGATGCGTTTATTACCCTCCGCAAAGCATTTCATAAGCTACATTGGCAACGAAATTACAAATCTGTGACGCATAGCATACTCGTGTGCAACGTCAGAACCATCACAAAAAAATAATTAAGGTATCAATAGGTAGCAACAAGTTTTGCATGAATTAATAGGAAAATACGTCAAATTAAAACACACACTCAAAAAGTAAGTCAAGTACATATCTACACAAGTCATATCTTCAATAAACACTATACCACGCGCCATGGCTGTTTGCTGTGACGTGCATGTCACGTGACTGGGCTAGTCCAATCAGATGGCCAAACATCTCGTTCGTCATTGGCTAACTCATGGTGACGTCACAGCAAACAGCAATTGCGCATGGTTTAAATAGAAGCAATACACATAATAAATATTAACAATAAACAAAATTTTAAGAAAACAACGTCAGCAAATAAGAAAAGTTATCAATGTAAACTCATAATGCTAAACAGTATCTCATAGAATTTTAAAGTAATCACTGCAATTTCCTGCGTCGTAATCGGTAATATCCATCTTGTAATGCTCTGTGGCTCGAATAAACTGTATGAAGTATAGATCGACGCCTGCAGAATGAGCGAGGTGAACGATATGGCTATAATATACATTATTTCACACCAGCGCTCCTTCCCCCCCCCCCCCGAGACTTAAACCTGAATTTAAACAAAATTTTTACAGAAACGTTTTTGTTTTTTCGTTTTTTTGTGTGCTTAAATTACACTTCAAATCAAGTGCAGTTTTTATTACTGAGTTGTCACTATACTGAGTTGTTACGCAATTACTTAGTATGTTCATAAGACCTATAATTTGACCTGACATGACAGCCTATGCATATATCCGACCGCTGTAGTCCCTCCATCTTGCTTTTACCGCGAGATGTTGTACGTTGTATTTCCGTTGCGAATACCACTCGAACTTACTGTTGAGACAAAATACATTATATTTTTTCATTACACTTGTTACAATGTAACTTGTAACAAGTGTAACGGAATGTAACTTGTGAAAGGAAAAATTAACAGTGTCAGTGGCGTGCACACAGAGGGGAGGGGAGGGACAAGGGTGGAATTGCCCCTGTCTTTTTAGAAATGCCCTTTTTATTAAAAAAAATTGTATTCGGCAACATTCGTCGGGCATCCTACCTTTTGAAAAAAAAAATTGCACAAAAAAAGTTTAGGGAACAAATATTTTAAAACATAGGTTGTTGACTGGCAGGGCCGGATTAAAAGGGGGTGCTTTTGGTGCGGCAGTACTGGGCCACAGACAGAAAAGGGCCCGTAGGGTGCCTCACGGTCACAGGAAAATAAAATAAGGTACTATTTTAAATAAATAAATAAAAAGTTCTTACTTTTACTGAAAAATTGTATCAAAAAAATTCAGTTTCTAAAAAAAATTGCACTTTTACTGAAACGTTGTATCAAAAAGTTAAATTTCTATAAACTTTGTTTTTCTCTGTGTTTGGCGGGAGGTACCAGGCCTCTACCAGTTGACTGGTACGGCGGTGCATGAGAAGTATCAACTCAACTTCGCGTGGTCTAAATGGTATGCGGTTAACGATGTCTGCTCTTGAAACTGATTGTGCTCCTTTACCGAAGGTTTGCCCCTCTTCTCGGGGTTCTCTCTACGACACCGATCATTATTAAACTATAGGCGCTTGTAGGAATACTACATGTCGCCTAAACACCCCTATCGGATACGCTGGTAATGACGGTCGTTACGTCAGCACCCGCCTCGGAGGGTCGAGGGCACAGACTGTCCAAACATCTCGAACGACACTGATGGACATTAACTCGAAGAAATTTAGAACTAATGAATACTTTTAAAGTCAATTCTCGTCTTGTCTGGCTGCGAGTCGTGCACGAAATTGTGCCCCAAGGTTGTCTTTGTCGAGTTTGAGTTATGAAGGGAAAAAACTTAGATTAATAAAAAAAAAAAAAAAAAAATGGAAAGTAACAAGTCAAGCGTTTCGGCCAGTTACTCGAAAGTAAGACCATAAAATTTCATAAACAGAAAATGAAAACAAAATGGCTGTGGGGGTTTGTCTGCCTGTCGGGCTGTTGATCCCCACTGGCGTGAAATTGTTTTTCGGTATATATCTTGCCCTTTTTTTCTTGTGTGTAATTTCTTGGTTCCTCTCGGAAAATTGAAATTTTAATGTCGTGACTGGTAAACCCATTAGGAAGGAGGGAGCACAACAAAGATAACCGACTGGTTTTTTTTTTGGTTTGTTTTTGTAGCAGTCGAGAAGTTCCATCCGGAAAAACAATAATGGCGACGGTGTTTTCTTAGTCATTTCTTTTTTTTTTTTATCTGTATTCGTGTGCGTATATGCGATTGAATGCAAGGATGCTGCCGGTAGGGAAAAAATGTGAAAAATGTGAAAATTTACCAGTGGTAAATAAATATGTGAAAAATGTGAAAAAAAATGTGAAAACTGCGAGTGTTGGTGTGAAAAAAAAGCGAAACACACAAATGAACTAAAAACAATCAAATTATCCGCCCTAATTTTGTGCCCGGAATTACGTAGGCATGCCTGCGGTTAGAACAAACACACAAAAAATTAGTTGGTTTATGGCGGAGTGGCTTTGAATTCGCTTTCGCTCTCTTTAACTTCACAGAGAAATTACAATGGTTACTGGAAAAGAAGATGTTTTATTATCCGGCTAGTAACCAGGCAGTCCTGGGTTCGAGTCGGGACAGTTGTCTTTTCTTTTTTTTCGCAGACTAGTATATCGTGTATCCTCACAAGGCCAGTCTTTAATGCAGACTGCTTGCTTCATTTACCCTTTACCTTGTGATTTCTTTCTTTATGTTTTATTAAAGAACTGTGAAACTGGGGCAGGGGCTCCCAGCCAACGTCAATGGATAAAAAATAGGAAATATAGGAATTTTAAAAAATGGGAACAAAATTTATAGGAGGTCTACAGCATGGATGCAGTGGGAGAGTGTGCTATTGTATTATTTGAAAAAAAAACAATATTTTTTATTGTACTACAATACAATAAGCTACAAATTACTTTTGCATGAACAGTCGATAAATGTTTTACTTGGCCGTATTTGGCGACTCGACCTATTCATGTTTCTTTTTCGTCCCATGATGCAGTACCACTGAACATAAAGATGGATGTATTTCTTTTACGATCATCCAAATAACTAGCGTAGCAAGGATACTCGCCGCAAATGGGGCAATATTTCAGTTCGAAAGAGAACTATATAGGAAATACAGGAGCATTTCACGATTTATAGGAGTTTTATAAGATTCCTATTTAAAAAACATAGAAAATATAAGAGGACTGGGAGCCCTGTTCGTGTGATATATGCACGAAGTAATAGTGATACACAAATAAAAAGTAGGTATGTAAAAAATGTGGAAAAAAATGAAAAGCAAGTATGTGAAAAATGTGGAAAAAAATGAAAAGCCAGTATGTGAAAAATGTGAAAAAATGAAAAGTGGGAATGTGAAAAAATACGAAAAAAAATTTGAAAAAGCTGGTACCCCCGGGCAGCATCCCTGTGAATGATTTCTGGGTAGCAGACAATGATTTTTGTCTACCTAAACATTTGTGGAGAGTTTTGCTAATAACAAATGACCAAGTGGCTGTTAAAATTTAGCATTTTATTGCAATTTAACACCCAGGATTCGTATATTACAAGGCTTTTTCAAGGCTTTTCAAGGCCAATAATCTGACAACCAATTGCAAGGCTCTTTGCACAGTAGACTATCAAAATTACCTTTTAATTGGTCAGTATTTTACCTGCAGCTGACATTATTAGCACCCTTGTGTTATCAGTTGGCAGTAGGAAGCTAAACCGTCGTAAACAATGCCGAACATTATGGACAAGGAGGAAGGAAAAATGCAGCAACTAACAGTAATTGGAAAAACACTTGCTCAGTTGCCCCTCAACTACATGGCTTTCTCAGTTTTATCGCTTCCTGTACAATCTGAGTGAAGCAGCACTGTTCTTAAACAAAATGGCTTCGGTGGAAGTATAGGGTAAACGACGCATTAAAGACTGGCCTTGTGAGGATACAAGATACAAGATAGAAAGTTCTGGGTTCGAGTCACAGTCGGGGCAGTTGTATTTCTTTCTTTCTCAGATTAGTGTATCTCGTATCCTCACAAGCCCCTGCCTTTACTAGTATTCATAAGCAGCTTATCTTATACAAGGGCTTCCCTCAACAAATCCTCTATCTGGTGGAGAAATGTATTCGAACCACGGTAAATGCATGGAATTTTTTTTTCAAATATTCACAGTAAATTCTTTTATTTAGTTATCAAGGAGCACACGACAGTTCCTGTTACTCCAATTCTTGTACTATTTGCCGTCGAAATTGTGCTCGTAATTCTCACTGCTAATTTCGAGGTTCGTTTCAAGTTTTTGTGAGAACCACTCAGTTTCTACTGACGCCATTGATCAAGTGACCAAAACTCTTGCCTAGCCCTACTTTTCACAGTTTTTTTTCCTTTCACACAAGCCTCAAATCGAGCGGCACACATCGGAAACAGATTCTTAACATACATGAAAAAAATTTTTAAAAATACTAGAATGCTGTATTGACAAAATTCGAGGTTCGATTCACCTTTTAGAATCGCACACAGGCTTATGTCGGTTATTCAAAATCAAGAAAATCTGCTGATTGTCTACTTTCAACGTTGTTTTGTTTTAATTTGGTGACTTACATGGCATAGACAAAGCCACAGCTGTGCTGGCTACATGTATGGAAAAACAAAAAAAAATTCAAAATAACTCTTGTGTCAAATTTGAGGTTTCTGTTGACCTTTTAAAATGGCTCACAACCCTATTTTGGGCTCGTTCATTTTAATCTGGGCTTTAGGAGGAAAGAAAGCTGGCGCACTTGTCACTAACTCCACCTGTCGGAATGAAAGAAATTGTTGGGGTTGTTCTATTTGATTTTGCACGTAAATAAGCATCACTGTTATGGCATTAACCCCCATTCCAGGCAAAAATCCACCCACAAAATTCAAAGCCGTTTTAAGACGCAGACAACAAACATTCCAACTTTCAAGGTGTTTCGAGCCTTGAGTTTTCGGTTTTCAAATTTAAGGGCTTTTCAAGAAATTCAAGGCATGTACGAACCCTGACGCCATAAAATCGACATGTACACCGTATAAGCACAGTTGGCTCCAACCAAAATTTAGCAAAACAATCAAACACATAACAACTGGAAACGCAGAAGGAAAAAAATGCGTATTTTCTGGTATTCGGAATTTTTTTTTAAATTAATTTCTTTGAGCCTTAAGTCAGCCGAAGCAACTTAATGCTTGTATAGCTGAACCGGCTCAATTTTGAACATTACCAGACTTTTAGAGAAGAGAAATATCTGGTAAAGGGAGGTGCCAACCAGGGGATTCGATCCGGGAAACCACCGATCATCGTAGGGACCGAAAGATTGTCCAGAATTGGCCAGAATAGTTCCCATAGCTGCTGAAGAAGCATAGTAGCCTCTCACGCTACCCTGGCAGGCAGTCCTGGCAGGATCTTTGCCAAGATCCCCTTTCCAAAATGGGACCAAAATGGGACCTTATTCGCCAATTAAGGCGATCTACCAACTGTGAAACGCACATGTTTCTAAACAAGGCCGAATGACCGATGAAATACAAGCAAACCCTGTGAGATGTCATCTCAGTGGGTACTGTTTGTAACGCTATTACTTATACGTGCTTTTTTTTTATAAGTATTCAAGAAAAGAAAACAATAAAAAGTCCGAAAAACGAAAGATATGAAAGTTGCCTTCAAACCCTTTTGCACGAAAACGTCATCCACACCTAAAGAAAAAACAAATTGCTCTTTCTTTGTGTACATAGAATGCTTTATGTAAGAGTTGTATTATTGTTTTTGTTTTCTAAGAGGTGTTGTAATTTACAACTGTAAATCACCGAAATTCGTTAACAGTTTCTGTATAGGAAGCGAAGCAAGTGCGGTACTAGGCCTTACAGTTACAGCTTATTAGTAACGGTTTTTCGTAACAGTAGTTTACAAGTTGTGAGACTTAGTAACATTTCTTGTATTTTTATTTCTGCCTTCCTCAAAACAGGTCTTAGTGTGTATTCTTGCCTGAAAGCTTTTTCACTTTAGTTGTTTTCATTGTAAAACGTATTTTTTTGTGTGCGTGAATTGCTTGTTCGTGAGGAGGTCAGTAAGAAACACCTGCATTTTGTCGGTTCTTGACTCGACGAACACTCACCAGTAAGGAATGATAATGGAAGTGAAGAAGGAAGGAAGGGAAAAAAGAAAGAAAAAAAAACACTTTCCCTTTCAGTGATGTCTCATTCAATAGTTGAGGGTTACGAGTTTCCCCATCGTTCTTTCATTAAACTGTTGTTTTTTATTTTTTTTTATTACTTTTACTTTCTATTCGAAGCAAAGAAGGGTGACTCACCATGTTGTTAACATTCACTGGTTAAGACTTAATTTAACCATTACCGGAGCTTCTCATTTGGTCGTGAAACTGAACTAAAATATGTGCTAGAAGAAGTTGAAGAGGGTTTTCTGACAATTTCGATGCAATGTTTTTTTTAAAATTAATTTCCTTAAGCTTTAAAGGTATAGTAGGTGGATTTAAGCGTGTGCATAAGGTGCAGTTTCACATTTGTTGCGTATCCAGAGGTGTTGGGAGGGGGGGGGGGGTAATTATTCATTTAAAAATTGCTATGTTCACCACTTCGTGCATGGTGCCCTCAAATTAGGACAGCCACGAGACGGTGGAAAAAGTTAGTCCCTGAACTAATTCAATCCAATCTTTGAGAGAGGTTCCCCGGGACCCCGAGCAAAGCGAGCAAGTACAGGCCAGAGGTCAGCTTCCTCGTCTCCCAACCACATGAATGCCGGTTCGTATCCCACAACTGACCTAAGTTTAAAAAAAAAGGGAATAATCAACTCATGCGTGTGAAAGGGTTGAGGAACTTCTTAGTTCACACAAATAATTTTAAACAAAGGGTTTGAACGAGCGTTAACCGCACCCGGTCATCTGCCCGACGAAGCCCTAAGGCCTTAAACGAAGTGTGAGCAACAATGGCTGATAATAAACCGATTGTATTACCCTCATGGCAATAATCCGGCATTCTGCGCGTCAACGATATAAAGTCCTAGACAGACAGAAGCCAATTTCGTGAGAAGCGATGCGTTACTACGTGCCTGCAAGGTCAAAATTGCTGCTATCGTACGGTTGGTGTCGCGTTTAAGGACCCATTTTGACCTCTTTTGGTACACCATCTTGCGTCACCATGTAGCCATGACCAGTCAAACTGGTTAGTGCTTAAAGCAACACCCGGCCTGCCTTATAACAGCCACGTGCAGTCATGTGTCCGCGCGCTGCCGTCGCGAAATTCGGCGTAGTAATACTACAACGTCACTTCCGCCCTCGTCTTCTCGTGATCACGTGAACGACGTCTGGCCTAGTAGACGAATTGTGGGTCACGTGATAACACTGACGCAAAAACTGTGTCGTCACAACCGGAAACAATGAAACGTTATGGTTATTGTAGGCGCGCAAAGGATCATATATGTACAGGACGCAGTAAATAAAGTTACCAATATTTAACAGAAAATCTCCTAGACGCCGTATTTTAAAACGGATTTTTTAGCTATGGATTGACTAACGGTAAGTAAATAAAACTTTGGTGCCGTACTTGATAAGGAGTATCGAGAAAAGTGGCGTTAGGAGGAATGTCCTTTTAAGGCTTTGCTGTAGCCGCACGCATCGTAGAAATTGTAACTTTCACGAGTTTAACATAGTTCACAGTTTTAGTGTTAAAAAGTCATCATGCTAATAAATAGCATTTTGCAACATTTACATACGTTTAAACCAATGTTGCAAACCTGAGCCCTTCAGGAAGGCCAACATGGAGGCATGTACCGCCATGTACCGTTTCAATTCTGAATCATCTTCACTCTAAATCTTAGAATTTAAGTCATTTACAGTTTTAAATCATCCTTAGTTTTAAATCACTTTTAAGTTTGAATCATCTTAAGTTTTAAATAATCCTCAATTTTGATTCATCTTCAATGTAAATCATTTCAATTTAAGTCGTATACAGTTTTAAATAATTCTCAATTTTGAATCATCTTCAATCTAAATCATTTGAATTAAGGCTTTTATAGTTTTAAATCATCCTCAGTTTTGAATCATCTTCAATTTAAATCATTTGATTTTAAATCATGTATAGTCTTAAGTCATCCTCATTTTTAAATCTTTTTTCATATTTGAATTCTAGCTATTCAATCTTAAAAGTCATTCTCGATTTTGAACCTAGCCGATAGTTTTCCCAGAATAGACCAAACTTGATTCTGTAGCTATACTGAATAGGTCTGGTAGGTTTAATAAAAACTTTTTTTTTAATAAATAGAGCAAAAACAGCTTTTATTTTCAATTTGAATCAGGTAGGCTACTAATACTTGGACTTTGTCAGAGGAGTAAAGCTCTTCAAGCCACGTACTGAGTTCTCAGTGCACTATCTGGCAGTGTACAAGATGGTGGACTCAGGGTATAAGTGAAGAGCTTTGCTCACCTTTGCATTTATCATTTTTATAATTGTGAAGAAGCCAGAAGGAATTTATTGTTGGCCGAAAATTAAACTCGTCGCTTTATATGTTCTTGGGCGGTTTTTTGAGCTGTCATGGGGTAACCATGCCGTAAACTAATTTGTTGAAAGCTTCGACGAGGGGGCAAAGGAAGCGGATTCCTAACTGAAGCCTATTTCTAGCTGAATGGAAATTTTAAGAATGATACGTTAATGACCAAATAATAAAGAAAAAAACTTAATAAAACCGACCGGTGATCAGTTAAATTTTACAACGTGAGGTCTCATATCTCATTAAACAATGACGCTTCGATTGATGGATAGTCACTCATAAAACTTGACCGCCGAGCAATCTGACCCTATTGTAAAATCAGTCTGGACCGTTTAAGTATCGTCGAAGCATGTTAAGACTCACCAGATGACGCGTTATTGTACGCACCTAAGACATGCAGAGGATATATCGCTTGTATACTACAGTCATCAACACGATTCATGATGCACTTTAATCGGCTCAGAATCAGTGACGTATCAACGGGAAAATTTTATGAGCATACCAACAGACAGACATTATAGGTTTTATAACCATCGAAATATTATATTGGGGAGAAACCGTTTTACGAGGCTGATCATATTGTGTCTTTCTAGTTGGGTCAATGCCCTCGTTGTTCAATAAGGAGGTGAGGTTCGTTTGGTTTCCCAGCATGTTACGAACGAGTTATACGTTAACTGTAACGAGTTCAAAGTCAACTGCAAAGTCTGCAGCAACGACAACTGAAAGGTAAACTGCAACAAGTTCAAAGTCAACTGCAACGTAAACTACAAAGTGAATTATTACAAGTTTGCGGCAACGTCAACTGCAACGAGTTCAAAGTCAACTGCAACGTTAACTATACAAAGTCGACTGCAAAGCCTGCGGGAACATAACCTGCCACGGGTTCAAAGTCAATTGAATTGACTTACAGTAAAATCACTCTTATACGAGACTAAATGTGCTGCCAATTCACCATCAATTTGTGCTTGTCTAGAAATTTTTTCCCTTTTAGGGAAAGCGTAACGGACGTTTATGGAGACAACTCCTCCGTTCTTTTACCTTTCAGACCATCGGTATCTTGCCAAGGAATGAAGGAAGCCTGCAAGCTTCTTAGCGGGTCCCCTTTTTTTTAATAGCATTTATCTCTTTTGTTGGAGGGGATGAATTAATACCGATATGGATATCATGTCCTCGTTTCAACCCCTGGGCCCCCAACTACATATGCGATTCCGAAGTACGGACGCACATATGATACGAGTGCACAAGCAAATATTTGCGTGATCGAGCGTCTACTACCAGAATGCCAGAATGAACCATGCAACGAGTTCATCTTGGGCAATGCGTAGTCAGAACTGAAGAGTGGGCATCCCACAGCCTCCATCAGTCAGAATTGCCAGAAACTCACTGCTAGAAAATCAGAAAAAAAGAAATTCCAGAACCTGTACGCTCCACGATGCGCTTGAACGTTCGTACGCCACCACATATGCAGAGGGTTTTTTTTTCTAAGTACATTGGTCGGTTGACGAGATTCGATCTCGCTTACTCTTAGCTCACAGGCCAAGGTCTTGACAACTCGGTCTGCTCAGGTCGAGGATAGACGGTACAGTTATTTTTTTTGTGTGTGTGGCGCCGCCTATGTTGAACAATCGTAACAAAACCTGCGAGAAAGAAATACGGCCCACAAATCAAATTAAAACTTCAAAACCAACCCATTAGTACAGCTTTGCATAACAACAGGAACTTCCCCATATGATACAGATAACCATTCTTTTCACTGACAACCAACTCCGTTCTAGAAGTTAGCCTAACACCAACAGCAGAATCGGTGCGACACTCGACGATACATCGCGGACAGTTGAAGGCCGCCATGGACAAATTTTAGCCAAATTTCTGCAATTTTGTGAATTTTTCGACCGAATTTAACATTCCATCCAATACACCATTTTAATCGTCTCGACGAGACTTTTCCAGTGGTGGAGTGGGGTAAACCACTGAAAAGTTATTCAGTAAAAACCACTGACGCAGGCGGTAACCAAAGATAAAAACAGATTAGCTACAGACAAATTTTTCCCAGACACATGGTGTCGCAGACAGTGGCAGTAAGTTCTGCTTCTAGGGCTGCCTAACTAGAGGATAGATACACAAAACTCTCTATGAGAGTAAAATCCACCCACATTAGTCAGTGGAGAGAGAGAGAGAGTTAGCGATGCGATAGAGCCTCTTCACGCCTGTGTTGAAATTGGATTACGACGGTAGGCTTAACGTAGTTCGTGTTTTCCCAGCATCAACCAAAACGTTTTAGGGATGAAACGCTCTCAGAAACTATTCAGGTACAGTATTTGGCCACACATAATTTTCATGAAACACCAAAAATTAGTCGATTAGCATTTTCAGCTGATCTCAAACTTTGACAGCCACTTGTCTTCCAAACGGAAGTAGTTAAAAGATGGCGGCGATACCAACAACAGCGCAAGCGATGGCTTCTGCAGGTGCCTTTCGAGTTCCCAAAAGCAAACTGTAATGAATGTCTACAGCCAACCGCGCCAACATGATCAAAGAAATCTATTCGTGGATTTGCAAAAGAAACACGATTGCTGGGCGGCGTGTTCGAAGCTGCTGTCTATCGTTGCAGAACCGAGGTCAAAGTAAGTGTTGAGTGTTTGACTGCGCCACGCGAACGAAATTCGAACAATGCATAACGCACCATTCTGTGGAGGAGGAAAAAATATCAACGAAGAGTTTTACGTAAGGCTGACATGTAGGTTTTGCTGCAATAATGCTGTTGGTATTACGGTGTTGTCGAACCGTGAACTGTGTGCATTAATTGAAGGTGCGAAAACACGGTACGATCACAACCGTTATTCAATCGACAGCCTTACTGCGATGCACGGACACACGTACGTAAAAATGCGACGAATTTACGTTTTCATGAATTCGGAAAAAATTCATGATTTTTGTCGAAATGACGAATTGCAACTGTTGAAAAGTGACACGTGCCGTAAACGAATACGATTCTGTACCAAATTTCTCACTGACGATAATGAGACGAATTACTCAGGATTTGCAGTTTACTTTTCGTCGTAAACGTCAGCGCCACAGCTTAGCTAACCTGGCCTGGTTATTGAACGAGACGATCGTTACAGTTTGCCCCCCCCCCCCCCCCCACTCCACACACCACTTGCTTCTAACGCTCCTCAAAACGGTCTTTTAAAAGGCCAAACCAACACTGCCTTTTCAGGAACATTTTTGAAAAGAGAGAAAACATTCGTAATGCAGAAATAACACACACTATTAAGCATTTTAAACAATAAGTATATTAACAATAAAGACATGCTATAGTGTAACACTGCCTAAAAAATGTGAAATTATTAGCATTAAAAATATTCACGCGAATGAATTGTTATGCTATTTCTGCATTATTGTTTGAGTTGGAGCTCGCGGATGAATACAGACAGATCAGTTGTAAGCAGGCTTTGGTCGCGTCGTTAACACTTTTTCCACTGACTAATGTGGGTGGATTTTACCATAGTCAGCTCCGTGTAGTTAATTCGTTCACACAAACAGCCAGTTCACAATCACATCATGCCCCATATCAAAAGCATTAAAGAATCTGTTCAACTTTTACACAAACTTAGAATATGCAAGTATGACTGAACTAGCACACACGTGCCCCCCCCCCCCCCCCCCCCCAAACCTAAAAATCAGCATAAAATTAATTATTAATGTACCAATGATTCACTTCTGGCTACACTTTCAGCCTAGAGAAGTCGATTTACTGGTCTCCTATAGCTGACATGTTTTGGCCAGGTTAAAGCATAAGTTTATATTTAGAATTTTAATATTTAATTTTAGTTTACTCAACTGGGCTTGAAGCTGTCATGATTTTTGTATCATGCTGTAAACAGCGAAGCTGTCATGCGAATTATATTTGCACGTCCACTTAAACGGGGTGAACAAATCCCTAAAACGTTGGTGCTATTAGTGTAATCAAGAATTTATAGGGTTCTTTATTACACCTATAAATTCTTGGTGTAATTCATGTGCCCTCGCTTGACGAATTTAAACTTGAACATCTGGAGTTCATTTCTACCTTAAAATGAAAAGGTGAAATGGTGATCATGGTCGGAGAATAATGGTTAGTGGCCTTTCAGCAAAGTTCCCATTTTGTCTCTAGGGTTGGTAGGCCTAACTGAAAGACAAAAGCACTCAGGTTTTATTGTAGTTCTACTCCATCTAGTGGCGCACATGTAAATATCCGTATGTTTCTCAAGGCAAACTGGCATTGAAGCTGTGTTCCTCACTCACTATAAGGCAGGTTCCGTCCAGTACCGTGTATACGGCCTGAGAACCGAAGGGAATTGGTATCTGAAGACACTGTTTCCGGGAAAAATTTGTATTTTACGCAGCTGACTGTTAATTTTTAAACAGAGAGGAAAAATTACGAAGCATAACGATTAAATAGCGAGATCTGGCACCAACAGAGCGCTTCTGCAGCATACACTTTGTTCAGATACCAATTCCCTTCGGTTCTTAGGCCGTATGGTACTGCACGCCTCCCCCTGACTTGTCTGACATTAACTGATACCGGAAAAACACAAGCTGACCGGCCTGTAATGAAGCGAGGAACGCAGCTACTATCTCAGTTGGCCTTGATGTTCCTTTTGTGTGTGTGGTGTAAAGTCAACGTCAATATCTCGCATTTCACGTGACGTCAATCCCGTTTATGTAGACACAATTTGAGTTTAATCACCCACCATACTCTTGTTTTGCTAAACCTCTTGCAGGAAAAGAAACGCACGGAAACCCAGGTTTCATGAAATAAAATGTCTTTGCGGTAACACGTCAACACGCCACCATGACAAAATCCTACCATAAGATGGTCATCACGATAAAATTCCACACGCCAAAATACCACCCTTTATTTACGTATATTTTCTAAAAAGGAATGCGTCAAAAATTATTAACTCTCTCGTTAAAGAAGCGTTCCTACTTGAAGGACTTTGTGATTAGCAGCGGTTTCTTATGTATAGCCGTAACGAGTGCGGCAGCGCAAGCAAGGGAGAAACACAGGTAAATCTATGCAGTGCAATTGAAGAGCTTGGCAGAAAAATGGAAGATGTGCTTATATCCTCTTTTGCTTTTATTATGTGCCGCTAATACCTATTTTCACTGGTGAGGGAGTGCTAAAATAATATGTCACGAAACGCATTCTAGAGCAACGTACCCGGGAAAATGGATTTGTAATTAAAATATTTTATATTAAGCCTTGGTAACTGTTAAATTGTTACCATGCTTATACTAGCAGTACAAGATGATAATAGCCTAAAAAAGGTGGTGTGGAGACGGAAGAGGGAGGGTATTTTTGCAGGGAGTAGGTGGCATTTTGTAGTGGTGACATTCTAACGGCAGCATTTTGTAATGGTGTCATTCCAACGGCGGTATTTTGTATTGACGTCATTCCAACGGCGGTATTTTGTAGTGGCGTCATGCCAACGGCGGTATTTTGTAGTAGCATCATGCCAACGGCGGTATTTTGTAGTGGTGTCATTATAATGGCAACATTTTGTAGTGGTGTCATTCTAACGTCGGTATTTTGTAGTAGAGTCATTCTGACAGCAGTATTTTGTAGCAGTGTCATTCTAATGGCAGTACTTTGTAGTAGTGTCAATCTAATGTCGGTTTTTTTGTAGTAGTGTCATTCTAACGGTGGCATTTTGTAGTGGTGTCATTCTAATGGCGGTATTTTGTAGTAGTGTCATTCTAACAGTGGCATTTTGTAGTGGTGTCATTTTAATGGCGGTATTTTGCAGTGGCATCATTCCAATGGCCTTATTTTTAGTGGTGCAGGCATGAAAGCCTTCCTCGTTTCAGCTGATTTCCTCGTTTTTCCTTCCTCGTTTCAGCTGATTTCCTCGTTTTTTAGCTTTGCAAACATCCTAAAAATGCATTAAATACCCTAAAACTGTATTAATTTGGTGTCTTTCCTCCTATTTCCTCGTTTTCAACCAGGAGTGACTTTCATGCCTGTTGGTGGTGTCATTCTAATGGCGACATTTTGTAGTGGCGTCATTTTAATGGCGGTATTTTGCAGTGGCATCATTCCAATGGCCATATTTTTAGTGGTGTCATTTTAATGGCGACATTTTGTAGTGGCGTCATTTCAACGGCCGTATTTTGTAGTGGCGTCATTTTGTGGTGGTGTCATTCTAATGTCGGTATTTTGTGGTAGTGTCATTCTAACGGCAGTATTTTGTAGCAGTGTCATTCTAACGGTGGCGTTTTGTAGTGGTGTCATTCTAATGACGTCATTTTGTAATGGTGTCATTCTAATGGCATCATTTTGTAATGGTGTCATTCTAACGGCGCTATTTTGTAGTAGTGTCATTCTAACGGCAGTATTTTGTAGTGGTGTCAATCTAACGGTGGTATTTTGTAATGGTGTCATTCTAACGGTGGCATTTTGTAATGGTGTCATTGTAATGGCGGTATTTTGTAGTAGTGTCATTGTAATGGCAGTATTTAGTAGTGGTGACATTCTAACGCCGGTATTTTCTAGTGATGTCATTCTAACGCCGGTATTTTGTAGTGGTGTAGCTCTAATGGCAGTTTTTTGTAGTGGTGTCATTCTACAGAGGTATTTTGTAGTGGTGTCATTCTAACGGTGGTATTTTGTAGTGGTATCATGCTAATGGCGGTATTTTGTAGATGTTTTATTGCGTAGGCGGCATTTTTTACTGGTGTCATTCTAATGGCGGCATTTTGTAGTGTGGCTTTTTGATGGATGACATTTTGACATGGATTCCTTACGCGACCAAGCAAAGGTAAACATCTCATCGATCACAGCATTTGTGACCAAATATGGAAGAGA
>JAHWFP010153974.1:49777-115088 GCA_023313725.1 Lithobius niger | reverse complement strand
CGTGGCGTCATACAGTTAGTTTTCTGAAATCATAATGTGGAACAGACTATAGTCTTAACAACAACAACAAAATCGAACATAAATTACGCAAAATGAAGTACTGGTGGTAGAATTAACGGGCTTATTAATTATTCCTTGCTTACCTAACGTTATTTACTTAAAAGAAATCATAGAATTGTCCTTCCCACGCCTCAGTTCCTATTCCAGGCGTGTTCTAGTTTTGTTTTATATTTTCTTCGTCCGGAGAAAACAAGTCTTTTCTATTTATCATGGTTGCCAGGAACAAGAAGAACCAGTATTGTATCATTTTGTTAGTCATGTGTGACTGTTGTTTTATTTTGTCTTGCCTTGAATTATTGTCCATGAGGGCAATCATTTGAGCGAAGAAAGGTAAAATACGAAATCGGCGCTTGGGTAGGGAGCCTGTGCCCTGGGAAAGATGTGCCCTACCCTTCACCCCCTCCCCTCCCCCCACGGGTAACTAAAAAATTATCAATAAAATCCCATTGATAATCTCACCCAAGAAAAATTTAAGTATGTAAGTATGTTTTTTTTTTTTTTGGGGGGGGGGGGGGATGGTTAGAACTTCGACTTATCCTTCAGCGCACAAAACAACACCTTCATAAGATGGTTTGGTAAAGAACATCGAATAAACTGTTTTTCCGTTACGTATGAGATTTGTCTGGGAATAGAGCCTAATTTCACACTTAAATAGTCGCTGTATTGAACGTGGTCGAGATTATCAACGGACTTTTAAGGTTACTATTTTCCTTGTTTTAAGACCCTGCCATTGTCTTTTACTCGTCCCCCCCACTCCCCCATTTCAGTGGGAATTTTAGAGTTGGGGGTGTTAAAGGGTGTCCCCTGAGGGTGTACAGCACATTCTCTTCGATTCCAATGGCATATCTCCCAATCAATACCCCAAAACTCATTCATTGTGAGATTTACCTACAAATTAGGACTTTTAAAAGACACGTAGCCTACGAGACAGCACCAGTCATAACATGCTGTGTTCTGCATTAACTGGCTTCTGCGTCCACGGGCGTATTTCAAGCGGCGTTTTGATTCGAACGGCGGGACTTCTTCAGCGAAATCGAGATGTGAATGTAGACAGTGCTAAGTAGCGTGGATCAATCTTTCTCAGGGAAACCCGGGGAGGCTGTCGTCGTAAGCCTTGCCGTCGGGAATGATCAGAATTACCGGTGAACGACAAATGATTACCGTTCAGTTTGCGTTGAATTACGGGGCGGTATCGTAGGAAAGCTGTGAGTGACTGGAGTGAGTCACCGCGTTGGATTCCAGGTGCAACACGAAATAATCACTTAATTGAGTGCCTTGGGTGATGCCTAGCCAGTGGCTGTGCTTCTCATTTTCTTTTTTGTTTTGTTTTGTTTTTATTAGTACGCGTTTTTTGCATGTTTATTGCTTTTTCTCACGAGCCATTTTGTGCAAAAATAAGTTCTAGTTCGTGTTTTTGAGTTTCGAGCCCAGAAGCCAACTATTTATTGATTAAGAACTATAACGTAGGACAGTAACCTTCAGCCGTGACTTCCTACACCTCCTTCCCCTCTCTAGTTTTTAACGTGGTTATGAAAATAATAATAAATAAATCATTTAATTGTATGAGAAGAAAAAATCCGCCCCGGATGCCCACATTACCAAAAATTGGGAAATAAAGTGAAATAAAATGCGCAGTTTTTTTTTTTTTTTTTAATTTTGACGAGCCTTATGTCAGCCGAAGCAATTAATGCTTGGATGGCTGAACCGGCTCAATTTTGAACATTACCAGATTTTTTTTTAGGTAAGAAGAAATCTGGTAAAGGGAGGTGCCAGCCCGGGGATTCGACCCGGGAAACCTCCGATCATCGTCGGGGCCGAAAGATTGTCCAGAATAGCCAGAATACATCCCATAGCCGCTGAAGGAGCATGGTAGCCTCTCACGCTACCCTGGCCGGCAGTCTTGGCGGGGACTTTGCCAAGGTCCCGTTTCCAGGGGTTCGACCAGATCCGCAAACCTCCAGCAACCAGGCTGAGCTCTCTCACAACTCAGCCACGATGACCACAAAGTGTGAAGTGGTGAAGTTGCATTTCACCACATCCTTCACTGATGATTCCATGATCCTTTCATATGACCACGGATCAGTATTGGGAACATTTTTTGTCGTTACGTCACGATTTCAGTTAGGTCAACTGGTAATTTAGACCCAGCATAGACCCGGTGATACTGCGGCACACGGAACAATTCTACGAAATAAAAAAAAAATAAAAAATTGTTTTCAATAAATTACGCCATAGGCTTTGTTACTCAATCATTTTTGATCGAATCTGTGCAGATCCAATTTTTCGTCAAATCGTCATGGACTTGGGGAATAAATGATGTAGGAAAAAACCCAAGAAGCGATCACCAATTGCTATGTTTTGGAACAAAATGTGCACTCTGCAATTATTGAAAGACTAAAAGCATTAAAAGTAGTCAACGTACTCTGCAATTAGGCAGCTAAAAATAGGGTAAGTAAGAAGCATGTCACGTTCAGCAATTGGGGTCGTGCCCCCCACCCCCCTCCCTCCCCATGCTCCCCTCCTTGACACGGAGTGTTCTGCGTCTCGCAAATCCCGATTTAAGCACAATAATTTCCCTAACTCACGGATCTCGTAAGCTGTAAAATCATAAAGTTTTATAATCATACATATATTTTATTAAGAGTGTTCGTACCAAATTTGTTCGTTTACTCCTGCTTACTCCCCCCCCCCCCCACCCCACCAATTCTCCTCTCGCGTAAATAAAGTTTCGGGATAAGAACTATCCCGAACTATGTCTTCTGACGACATGTCTTTGTTAATTACACTACAGAAAGCCAAACGATTTCTTGCAGTATTAACATGTTTCATCTGTATTGCGTTAGGATGTTTTGTTGAAAAATTGAGATGGCTTGCCCTGAAATTGTGTTTCGTTTAAATGTATAGGACCGTTGGTTGGTGGGGGGGGGGGGGGGGGCCGATTAATTTTTTCGCAATTTCTTGTGGTGAATAAATGTTTCAAATTATGCTACCTCGCTCGCGCTTCCGCGCTCACTGCAGCTAACACATACTACCAGAGATGCTAGTGTAATAGGGATGCCAACAAATCTTTAGCAGTTTTGAACGCTATGAACAAGATCATATGGCAAACTTCCCCCCCCCCCACCATCCAGTTGGAGGGCAATCCATTCCAAAGTTGAAACGTTTTTTTTTTTTTTTTTAACTTGGTACCTATTCGTCCAGTGTCTGTATGACTGAGTGCCTTGTCCGGCTGCCTATTTGTCCGATTGCCTATTTGTCCAGTGCTTAAATTGTGTGTCTGTGTGTCCGCATACCATTGCCTTAAATAATCTTCTTCATCCCTCGTGGATCGGCGGGAAAGAGAGAGAGAAGTGCGGAGGTGGGGGGGGCTCCCTAGGTCTATCACTGTTGCCCACAGAAATTCCTGTAAACGCTTGAAAGTGTAGTTTGGTGAAACAGCCGTTACCATGTTAGATGAGGCTCTGCGGTTGTCACCATAAAGTCTACGTCCTAAAGTTGACCAAGCCCTTGTTACAGATCTTTTTGTACGCTAAACCTCGTTGCTCGAACCTGCATTATCAAAGTGTAAGCTTACAAAGGCCAGCAGGACTTGATTTCCAGAACTGGCACTCGTCACTCCAATGGAATTCCGCCCGTTCTTATCTAGCGTGTATAAGAATCATTTCCGAGCCGAGTCGAGTTTTAAGGGTGCGTAAGGGTGTGCTTTACATGGATGTGTGTGGGTGGACCAGCGATAAAATGGCGAGTTGTGGATTTGGTTGGCTTAGCTCGGAGGGAGGAAGGCAGCTGTTCTCTGGAGGTCCAAGTGATTTTGACGACTTTCTCCCTCTCATCCATAAAAATGCTCGGAGGCATTGCCATTGCCAGACGCTCCATTCATCACCTGCGCCACCCACGCATCTTAGGGAGGTGGGTGGGTGGAGTGGGCAGGGTGGGGAAAGGAGAGGCAGGGATAAGACTGCTCAGTGACCAGCTAGACGTATTGCTTTGCAGCTTGTTTGAAGGCCTACGTTAGGGAAGAGCTTTCTGCTGCACAAATGCTCCAGTTTAGCTACTTATTGCTTTTCGTTCCGATTCGGTTTTGTTTTGGATCTTGTCTTTGGGAATCTAGCGAAGCAATAGTGAATTCACTTCGCCGCCCCTTAAAGAGTAAGACAGGGCCGTAGCCATGATTTTATGTTAAACTCCCAGGAAAACATTGTAGTTGTTTCGTAGAGTCAATTCTTTCTGTTTTTGGCGGGGGCGGGGGAAGGGGGGATAGCGACTACCTAGTCGCAATGGTCTTCTGTACACTTCCGCCACGTTCGGGCCACTTGTGCTTCGTACTTCCGGTATTTTTAAAATTCATTTTAACTAATTTTTCGACGCAGAATCATATAGTGAAAACAGTTTGTCTCTATCTGATACCGTTCTGCCACCGTAATGTTCCGTTCTGTACGATGGCGCAGCGTACGCACCATATGCACCGTACCACCGTGCTGTATGTTCCGTACCACCGTTCCCGTGTGCACCGTACTGTACCGTTCGGCCACTTTCGGGCCACTTACTTACTTTTTTTTTTTTGTTATTCCTTTCAACTAATTTTTGGGTGCTGAATCTAATCGTGAAAACCGTTTGTGTCAATCTGGTACCGTTCCGGACGTTGAAAAAGGCGACGGACCGACGGACCCGGATTTCAGTGTACAGATGACTAAAATATTTTATCATTAAGTATTGCTAAATCAAGTGCGAAAGCCAAATAACGTGTAACAAGGGAGTGCCAGTGTGGAGCTCGTATGTGAATTCGTTATCCTGGCGCCCTGTTTTCTGGCCTGTTTTGCAACTAATCTTCGCGATCATTTATTTACATTATTTTTTTTTTTGTTTTTCCCTACTTCGGCCCGAGTTCTTATCACTGCCAAAACCGTCATAATGAAACTATATTTAGAGATTCCGAAAATAAACTCCAGGAAAGGATGAAGTTAAAAAAAGAAAGATACTTAGAGAGTGATAAACACTCAACACACCCTTTCTTTTCATTGACGAAGAAAGTTTTCATTAGCCTGAAAGCTCTTCAACCGCTCGTTCACTCACCTCCCCCCCCCCCCCCATCCCTCCCTACTTTGATGATTTTGATGATGCGTGGGTCAACATTGAAACACACGTTTTACGCATTAGACAGTGGTGCAGCAGCGATTAAAAATGTGACCGGTTGCATTAGTTTCATTACTTAGCACCGTCTGTATACACAACCCGTTCGTGATTTTATCAGCAGTCGAAAACCCTTAAAGTAAACAGTCTACCAATCTTAGCTTTTTTTCTGAAAAGATCTAAAGAAATTACTAAGAACTGAGACTATACGCACAAACAAGTGAAGAATTAATGTGCCAACTGCAGGGATGATTTTAGAAGGGGGTGTCTTACCGCCTCCAATGTTTGGCCAGTCGGCAAAACGTCCAGCAAAATTAAACAATAAGTTGTTTTTACTAGTTTGAAAACTATTTAAACTATACGGCCCTAATTAAAATATACGGCGCTTATTCATGCCACTTTGCCGACATGATACAGCTAGTTCAAAATTACGTTTGCATAAGAGATTTCAGTGGAACCGTGTTGGCTTTACTGTTCTATACTTTGTTCCACATTATGTTTTCAGAAAACTGACTGTATGAAGCCACGTTTTCTTCCACTACGAGTGCAAAAAATCCGTAAACATCCCATTCGTAAACTCTAACAGTAACTTTGTTGAGTCTACAAGCGTGATATCCACATGTTTTTGCATTCTTAGTGCAAGGAAACGAGTCGTCATCCATTCATTTTTCTGAAAACATAATGTGGAACAAACTATAGTAAACAACTACACCAGATGAGCTATCGCTCATCTGAATATACGTTTCTACCTTTTTAACTATCTACCGCCTCGCCTCCACGACGTGTGATAACAATGACGGGCAAATGTATATACATAGTAGGTGTGTGGTAAAAGTGCAGATTTTGGCAAATTGAATAAGTCGCTCGATTCATTAAGTCGGCAAATTTAATAATTAGGCAAATCTCGTTTCAACCTCTCCAACTTTTAGCCTGCGCGACGTCCTTGGCCAAATGGGAAGATGGGGGCATTGGGAGGAGTGAAGACACCATTGACAGGTATAGGAGCCTGAAGGAGTCCTTCGAACTCCCCAAAAAAAGAATTCCAGATGCTAGCGCATTTTTTATTAACCTGAGGGAGTCCAACACGAGCACCCTAACAATGTTTCGAGCACAATTCCAGATGCTAACGCATTTTTTTTTATGAATCTGAGGGATTGCCACAAGCTCCCCAACAAGGTTCCAGGTACAACTCCAGATGCCAACGCATTTTTTTAGTATAACCAGAGGGAGTCCTACGAGTTCCCCAACAAGGTTCCAGGCAGAATTCCAGATGCTAACGGCATTTTTTATTAACCTGTGGGAGTCCTACGAGCTACCCAACAAGATTCCGGACAGAATTCCATATGCTAGCGCATGTTTTATTAACCTGAGGGAGTCCTACGAGCTCCCCAACAAGGTTCCGGGCAGAACTCCAGATACTAACACATTTTTTATTAACCTGAGGGAGTCTTACAAGCTCCCCAACAAGGTTCCGGGTAGAACTCCAGACAATTTTATTTAGCCTGAGGGAGTCCTACGAGCTCCCCAACAAGGTTCCGGGCAGAACTCCAGATGCTAACACATTTTTTCATTAACCTGAGGGAGTCCTACGAGCTTTCCAACAATATTTTGGACTAACTCCAGATGCTAACACATTTTTTATTAACCTGACGGACGCCTACGAGCTTTCCAACAATATTTTGGACTTGACTCCAGATGCCAACGCATTTTTTATTAACCTGCGGGAGTCCTACGAGCTTTCCAACAATATTTTGGACTTAACTCCAGATGCTAACACATTTTATATTAACCTGAGGGAGTCCTACGAACTCCCCAACAAGGTTCCGGGCAGGACTCCAGATGCTAACACATGTTTTATTAACCTGAAGGAGTCCCACGAGCTCCCCAACAAGGTTCCGGGTAGAACTCCAGATGCTAACGTATTTTTATTAACCTGAGGGAGTCCTACGAGCTCCCAACAAGGTTCTAGACTGAATTCCAGAAGCTAACGTATTTTTTATTTACAATTTTATGGTTTAGACTCACAGTGGAAGACAGCAGAACAACGTAAGTGCTTAATTTGAATAAAAGTTAAAAGATATTCATGCTGTATATTACAAAACATAAATATTTACATGATAAAAACCATTTTGATTAAAACCATTATGTCAAGAATCATTACAGCAAATTTCTACGTAGAACCAGAATGAAAGGTAACTAAACAATAAACACTTTATGTTCCTATACATTTATGTTCCTGGGATTAAAGGGATATACCTCCCAGCGCCATTCTTTTCGATCGTCCACATCAAGTACGGCCCCAAAGGTCTATTTCCTTACCGTTAGTCTTTCCCTTGCTAAAAATCCTTTTTTAAATGTGGCGTCTAGGAGATTTTCTGTTGAATATAATGGAACTTTATTTACTAACGACCCGTCACTAAATGATGCATTGCGCGCGTACAATAATCATGGCGTTTCATCTCTGTGTGTACATCTACTAATTTTCTAATAATTGCCATGAGATCTAAAATCTAATAGACTAATGCGATAAAAATTAAAATTAATTATTCCAATAGATCGCCGAAGCAAAATTATAAGACACTAACCTAGAAAATTATAAATTGTGAATTTAAAATACGAGAATCATTCCGGTTTGTGACGACACAATCGTTGACTTCATTCTGTCTCGTGTACTATTCACAAAGCCAACCGAGACAGCAGCTATGCGAGGAACGCAGCTACCACCCCAGCCGACCTTGGCACTGTAATTGCTCGGATGATGATCTGCGCGTTGCTGTAATTTGGCACGCGAAATGTTAAAAGGCGGCCCGGATGTCCCTTTAACCATTAAAGAATGAATTATTATTTAAGGGAGACCTGTTCTTACCAGACAATGACTCCGAGTCAATTGTTTAGCATGGTACAGGTTAACATATAATGACATACAATAGCATGTAAGTCTTACATGTAATGGTTATTTCCACTGTTTGCAGCAATAGTGAGAAGAATACGGCATTTGTATCTCTTTGGATGCAACAAAAATTTCCGAGGCGAAGCCGAGGAATATTTTGTTACATCTGAGGAGGTATAAATGCCGTTTTCTTCTCACTATTGTTGCAAACAGTGGTAAGTGTCTTCATTGAGGTTGTGCCTCGGGACATGTTGGGTACATTGGTGTGATGGGTTGAGGGACTTCATTCTGCTCCACTTCGAAACAGTGTAGTGTTGGTTGTTGGTTTCGGAGTGTAAAATGTTTAGGGTAGGTTAGTTTTAAGTTTAATTTTAGTTGTAGTGTAGAGTGTACGGCTTGTGGCCATTTAGACTCTGCTAGGATAAATAAAATAAATAAGTGTCTTGTATACTTATACTTGATTTTTGCTTGACATCCTAGCTGATAATGACTTGACACATTAACAACTAAAAAGTCTCCTTGGAGGTTTTCTACTTGTTAACGCGTCATGTCATTATCAATACAATGCCAAGTGCTCGTGTTGTAGTTGAGTATGGCTAGGTACGTCAACAACTAAAAAATCTCGTAGGCTTTTACTTGTTAACGCGCCAAGTCATTATCAAGTAGTCGTGTTGCGAATCTACACTTATAACAATGTAATTACAACATAATATGACATTTGTACCTCCGATTTCAACAATCAGGTATAGGTAGGTACAAGTGTGTTGTTGTTGCTCTTGTCACTGTTCATGTGGATGTATAATTGGTGTATAATGGCATTGAGTTTGGTATAGTTTAGGAGTGATGTACATTATGTCGATGTGTGCCAAGTGTTTATGTTTGTATTATTAAATAAATCTAATCAATCAATCAACTGTTCATTCAGTGTCTGAGTGTTAGAATAAGTTAGCAATTAAGTAGAGCGAATCCATGACGTTGGGGTGTGTATAGTACTTGAGTGATAAAGTATTTAATTCTATTCCATTCCATTCTCCACTTGGTGACGGTGTTGCTGTGACGTCTTCCGTTACGAAGTCAACTTCATTCCTCCATGCCACAACCCAGTCACGTGCGTTAGCCCGCTTTTCGCTCATGCCAAGTTTGTGTTGACCTATCAGCCTGTTGCTAAAAAAAACAAAAAAAACAGGGGGTAACTCGTTTTTCTTTTAGCCTGTTCACGAGTCTGCGTACCCGTGCTAACTTGGTTTATATGCTGAAGTGGAAAATAGACTGTTGAAAAGATGAAAAACGCCTCTCACTGATTGGACACTGTTTATTTTGGAGTGGCGTCAAACCCGGACGTGCTCGTGCAAGCCAATGAACACAAACCGTGTCCGTTTTTCGCTGATTATCTCTCCAATTCTGGCACACGTTCAGCTCAGCTCTCAGACAGACACATACTCAGCATTTGACAAGATCTAACAAGGTTCTCTCATTGAAAATAAATGATAAGTCTGCTTGCAGCAAGGGCCTCCTTTTCAGCGGGAGAAGCTGACAGATGCTGTTGACCGCTAACCCAACCTAGAAAGTGAGCACAGAAACGACAGCTTGGATGTACGTGCGTGTGTTAAAAGTTGTTAGTTTTAATAATATAAAATGAAGAAAAGAGCCTAAGTTTTCCTGGCCAGAACAGGTTAGCATTAGGAAGCCAAAAGAAGACGAATTCTCACCCTGCAAGTGCAGGTTCAAAGTCTAACCTGCATTTGCAGGGTGAGGTCGACTTCTTTTGGCTCCCTAATGCTAACCTGTTCTGGTCACAGGTAACATTGCCGGAGTAAGGGGGTGCTAGTTTAAATAAAATTTGTTTACCTTTAACTGAAAAGATTGTAAAATCAATACATTGCTGGACTTAGGAAGGGGGGGGGGGGGGGCAAAAAATCTTAAGCATCAGGCCGCTACGAGGCTTAAGCCGGCCCTCCAGGCATAAGCTGTTATAGTGTCCGCGGCCTATCTTGAGTTCGCCCCAGAACGACACAGATAATCAATTGTATGTTTTTGGTAGCAGAGTGCCTTGTTGATATCCAAGTTGGTTACAAAAACAATGGCGGCCCTTGATTAAAGCCGCCCCTTCCAGGAAGACGTAGCCGCTCATAAATACCTGCAAGACTCAAGACAGGCCACAGACACAATAGGCTCTTTTTCTTTATTTTACTTAATTTATTTTTATAGAACTGTCTGTGCCTTGACAGCAACATGCTTAAACTGTGTTGATATATTTTTTGGTAATTTTGCAGTGCTCCTTTGTTGACTGCCTTGCACTTGCTGACGCGATGCACTTATTGTTCAATACCCTCACTCTTGATGACGTGTGAACTTTTTCGTCCCCATTGCCACTCACTTGTCATTCTAAACAGTTTCCAATGTTGGGTCCGTCGTGTTTCTTCATTCAGTGATGTATAATCTTTATAATAATATCGGAGGCCGGCTAAAAGGAAAGCCTAAAGGAAAACCACTTCTCCCCTCCTCGCGCCCGCATTGAAAATGCACTCTCCTACTCTACGTGCAGCCAAAAAGGAGCCAGGCATGAGTGGTCGATCAATCTGATAAGTCGTCGGGAAAATGTCCCGGGAAATGTGTCCCAGGAAATGTGACCGGCCCCGTGCATAGCACGGGCTTCCTCTAGTGTAAAAATAACAACATCACTTGGTGTGGCATCTGTCAGTTAGGCAGGTAATTTGAAGAAAAAAAAAGGAAACATCCGTAGTAAAGGCTACAGCAAGGTAACAATTCCATTGTATACGTGTCCATGTGCAACTTCGCAACAAGGGCAACACAATACGACGATTTTATTCTATCAATTCAATAACGGGCTTTTTTAAATGCTCTTAAAATACAAAAGAATTGTGCCTTCTATTTATGCAGTATGTTGCATAGTATTATGTAAAATACTGTGATTTATTCTTAGCTAATTTCAACTCCTTGGCACGATATCCGGGGCATCAACATTTCATTTAATATCTAGAAAGAATTCGAACTTTACATTGCACCATTTCTTGCGATGCCATTGTCAAACAAATGTTTAAACCATAACGACATGCTCTTTCATGACGTCACGCAAACTTTACGTGTTGTTTAATTAACCCACTCCCCTGTCACATTTTGTCACAACTTTTGCATCCCCTAGAAATTTGCGTCACAAACGTCGAGTCACCCCTTTCATGGGTTGGGATGGATGGCCATTATTTATCACGGGGGGGGGGGGGGGGAAGAAAAATGGGGGGGGTCACGCTTATTTTGGACCGGCTCGGGGGGGGGGAGGTCATACATTTTTTAGGCCCCGTCAAGAAGGGGGGTTACAAGAAAACTCTGATCAGACTGGTAGAAAAACGCCATTTTTGGACCTCAAAAATGGCACTTTCATCAATTAAAATTTGTAAAAAACGCCTCCAGACTAGTGGTCGACCGAAACCAAGTTTTTCACATTCGGCCGAAACCGAAACTACTACCGAAACCAGTTATTTAATTTCGGCCGAAACCGAAACTTCTACCGAAACAGGTATATCTGTTTCGGCCGAAACCGAAACCGCTACCGAAACCGTAACCCGAACCTAACCTGAATAATATCAGTTTTAATAATTAGAAAAAAGCAAGGATAAAATAAAAAAAACATGAGTGTGTGTGATTTTTCGCAAATATTGTCTAGATTGGAAGGCACAGCCAGGATTACCCATTTTTCGCCCTACGCTGAACAAATCCACGTGCACCCTCTCACCAACCCCTTCCCCCCCCCCTCCCCCCAAATGTTTCAGCAGTAAAAGAAAAAAAAAGGTGTCGATGCGGAAAGACTTCAAACCTTTTGTTTGCATTTTTTTGGGGGGGGTCAATAGTCTTGTTTTAATTAAATAACAAACAATTAATTCGTGTCGGCGAGGGAAGTCCAGAGCACTGGAAAAGGGCTTCATTGAATAAGTATAAGCTTTGCTTGAAAACGTGAAGAGAAATAGAAACGTAAATTCCCACTCGTGCAACGACGCCATAATTATGATTGAATTTGGATTGAAAAAAAAAATTATTATTAATTAGCGTGGGCATGGCAGATGAAAGCAGGATCTGTGATGGCGCCCCCTGCGCGTTCCTAAGCTGCAGTCTAGTTAGTCTACGGAAACTAGCTATTGCTGAGAGATGGAATTTGGTTTCGGCTTTACCGAAACAGCAGCATAGGTTTCGGCCGAAACCGAAACTGAGCTATAACTTCATGGGCGACACCAGAACCGAAACCAAAACCGAAACCGAAATTCGGTCGACCTCTACTCCAGACCCTTTTCCCCTATCATACAACGTTTTGAAGCTAGTAGTACCAATACTACAAGTGTAGGTTTTTTTTCAATAAACTCTGTATAAAAGCCTTGCCCCCTGGTTTCTTGGCTTCCTCTGTCTATTAGGTGCTGACTATGTTACGGATATGGACATACAAGCAAACAGTGTGTTCATCATAATTATATTGTATGGAACTTGGTAGAAGATGAGAAGAACATCGGTGTTTTATAGAACATTTTAAAAACGAGGCACGGTGGTAACTTGTCGGTGCTACGTGCTACTTACTAAATTTGGCTACAGCAATAAACCTGGCTACAGGAAATCATCTGCAGACAGTCTCAATAGGCATACGAAAGGCGCATTTTTCGAAGGGTACATTATTTTTAGATCTTGAGTGGGGGGGGGGGGGGGGGGGTCTCCGACGGGGGAAGGGGGAATTTTTTGAAAATTTGTTTGTCACATTTTTTTTTTTTTTGGCCCCCCCCCCCCCCCTCCCCCCCCCCCCCCCCCCCCGCGCCAAAAATAATGACCGGCCCCTTATCGATGAAGAGGGGAGCCATTTCAGATAATTCTAAATTTAGTTGGAAGTATGCTGGAAGTTATAAAAACAGGATTGTCTGACGTCACACATATCCCCCTATGCCTCCAAAGGAAAAAAATGTAACTTCTGAATATTGGAAGAAAACTGTCGTTACGTCACGACTTAACTATGGCGCCAGGACGGCAGATAAAACCACAGCAGCCAACACAGAATACAAAAAAGATAGTCTGCTTTCCAACATTCGAAGAACACAAGCAATTAAAGAATGACATGTGGCCTGCATCGTGGGCATGTTCTAGATGTGTACTCGATAAGAATTTCTAATTCCTAGGCAAAAATAACAACATCACTTGGTGTGGCATCCGTCAGTTAGGCAGGCAATTTGAAGAAAAAAAAAAGGAAACATCCGTAGTAAAGGCTACGGGAATGTAACAATTCCATTGTATACGTGTCCATGTGCAACTTCGGAACAAGGGCAACACAACACGATTTTATTCTATCAATTTAATAACGGACATTTTTAAATGCTCTTAAAATACAAATGAATTGTGCCTTCTATTCATGCAGTATTTTGCATAGTATTATGTAAAATACTGTCATTTATTCTTAATTAAACACTGAATATATCTTTATTTATTGCTTGCGGCATCATTTCTAGTAATAAAAAGTTCTACGAAGGGCGTGGTCATAAAACTTCAAGTCGAATAGCTTGGAAGCCTCGTAACGTGCAATTTACTATTAAAATTTCCGAACCCCATAGTCCGGTTCTCAGCCGTTACAAACCGGAAATAAAAATACAACAATTATTTAGCACCATATCTAGCAAATTGTTGTTGTGATTTTATTAAGGGTTTGTAATTAATGACGAATCAGCTTTGGGGTCGAAAATTTTATAGTAAAATACATGTTACTAAGGTTCCAAGCTGTCAGACTTGAAATATGGAGCAGACCACAATGGAGCCAACGCTGTGAACTGATTGGGATGACAAGTGAGCAGCCACAATACGGAAAAAGTACCCGCATCATCCAGGAAGTATATAATACTATATAATATTGTTGGTTGTGACGCTCGGAGTTGTTTTTTTCCTGGCCGCTCCCATTTTGTGCCAAGCCCCTGGGCGTTTAAAAGGTTTGCTTTGTGCATTCCTTTGCTTCCTGCGAGAAAGAATTCGATAGGGCTAGATGCTGCAATGCTGATTTGGTGGCAACCCGCCTTTAAAAGCAGAAAACGAATTCGTTTTTGTTTTCTAATTATTTTATATAATTATGACTGTCTGCTTCGTTAATGTAATCCCTAATTTAGTTTTTTTAACGAATTTTGAGATGTTACTTCAAAAATGTGTGGTAGAAAGAAAGTGGGGAGAGAGGAGAGACGGGTGTACAATGCAATGATTATCTTTCGTTCCTATTACATATAACGACGAAGAATGCCGCCGTCAGACGGCGCAGACAGCGCTAAGAGGTAACGCGAGACGTTGGCATGGCTTGCTATTGTAAGAAGGCTACGACCTCTCTATTTTAATAGGACGACTAAACGAAATGAGATTCAAGTCCTGTTCGTTAGTTTACAAGCAAGCGAGTTCTCGTCGAAGATTATGCAGCCAGGTCTCCTCTTTCAAATATTTGTTATTGCTTTGAAATATAAACTTTACTGACATTTGAATCGTTCCTATACTAAAGAAAGGCGTTCTTTGTTCCCGCCGCGTCATACCTGAGGAATTTTTAAAGTTAAGACTTTACCCTCTGACGTCATCGGCAAGTTTTAACCTTTCGCGCGGACGGTTGAAGTGGTTGTGAATAAGGCGACTTGTTTATACGAATTGCTTGGCTTGAGTTTTGTGTTTTACAACGAAAAATGCACAAGGTGTGGATACATCCAGGTCTGTATCTAAAAAAAAATACATGTGTATAAGTTTGCTTTGGCTTTATTAGTATTCTCACGTTGAAGTGTTGCAACTCTCGACTTTAATTAAGGTGCGTACCGGAAGTTACCTGATATCAGATGTCTGCAGCAAAATACTCGTCATATTGTGTGCCGAGACGGATATAATTGTAAAAAGTCCATTTTCCACTGGAGTATGTTCTACGGGTTGCCCTTATTAAACTGACACAAATTACCAAAAATCCCTCACGGAAAACATGCTGCCACATTGGGGATAAAAATTTAGTTTGTTTGCATTGTTCTCAGGATATTTACATTTCCCCGACTGATACAAGCAAAGCACATCAATAGAGCAGTGACATTTGCCGCCATATTGGCATCAGTATGGGTTTTGGAGGGCATAACTACAAGGTGCACTACATAAAAATGGAAGGAAAAACAAGGGAAGAGCGGATTTCTTAGGCTTAAAATAACGTCGTTTTCTCCATAAACAAAAACCGCGCGTTTTAGGTCTAAGAAATCACTCTTACCAGCATCGGCTTCAGTATGACGCCCTTCTGTTTCTCTCTGCAGTGCCCCTTGCAGCTAACCCATTAAGGCTCCAGCATAAAATTATATACAATAATACGTCGTGTCACTGCTCTATACAACACCATATCAGTTACTTAATGTTTAAATAATAAGCCATAACTTATTTAATGGAACACTTTAGGTGAAAAGGAACCCTTCTTGTATAGAACTGAAAAATCTAGCTTTTCGTTTTTTTGGGGAAAAAGTAGGGGTTCGTGAGTTAAATGTAAAAGACTCTATGTCTTCCATGTTTCGTGGACTGTAGCATAGGTGAATATTCCTGTGATTTTTTTTCCAGTGAATAATGAATGGAACCTTAAAGAACATGCTTCAGTAGAAAATAAATTTCCAACAAATTATTTCCTTCCGCAGGCCTTAAACGACATATGATTGGACCTTGTATCAGAATGGCCATCAGTACGAGGACAGAATGTTTTATGTCAATGGAATGGTGGGAAAAATGCTTTAGTGAATTACCTGTAAATAAAATCTGAAGCCGTGTCATGTGACTTCACTTTCAAGATGGTGGATCAGATTATGGCTCTCCTGTTACTGCAGCACTACTTTAATGTTTTTATTCGCTTGAATCATTTTTATTGTGACCAAGACCGGAAGTTACCTGTTGAAAATTAAAATTGTGACCTTGCATGCACTTTTGGTTTTATTTGCCGGTCAGGAGGCCCCATTTCACTTGCACCCTTCAACCACAAATTTAAATTTTCACAAGGCGTGTACTTATAAGACCTTACTAGAGGAAGCCCGTGCTACGTACGGCTGGTCTTAGATGCACCGTTTGCAACACTGAGATGGCTTGGTTGCTCATGTGTATGTCCATGTTTCACCGAATTAAGTTTCTTCAATCCAACTTGTGCGCACACTGGCTTCAGGCCCCAGCTTTGATATTTTCCTTTTCTGGGAGAGGCAGAAAGTAAATCGTTGGTAAAACAATGCCTCATTAGTATGTCACGTCATGTCATGTCATGTCATGTCATGTCACGTCACGTCACGTCACGTCATGTCATTTATTACTCTGTGAGGGCCAAAATGACACTATTCCGTATACTCTACACTATCTTAAATTACGCTACCTAACACAACTTCCCAAGTACCAAAGCACTCCACAAACTACAACAATCACTAACTACGATTCACACTAAGCAAGTCTACAACCATAATTAGAGAGAGTAGACTGTAAAAACCGTTCAAACCCCGACGTGCATGGCGCACAAACGACCAAAATGGGTCACCTCAGAGGTCTTATTGTTGCCGACCACTTTGCAAGATATAGCAATGCTCAACCTCGTGCTCCGCAGTGATTGTTGCTGTCTACTTTATTCAACTCAGCTCTGAAAGCCCGCATCTACGAAATAAATCAGCCATTTTATCGTTTCAAAGCTGCCAATAGGCCTCGAAATTAACAACGTAGCTTAGTTTGATTTAAAAACTGCTTGCGTTTCGCTGAAACACGGATTCTTTCATTTTACCCATCAACGATCAACGGTTTAGACGAAAGTTTGTAAATCCATAGCACGTGCACCAAGAATTATTAGGCACCGTAGCAAAGACATAGACCATAGACTCCAGTAAGCTGAAATAAATAAATAAGACATAACAGGTGCCACGAAGAATGAAAAGCGATTAAAGTGATTGTGTAAAGTGATGGTTGGATTCTTACTTAACCGTCTTAAAAGTGCTTTACTCGTATAAGAGTAGTATTCTTGATTTATACGATCATGTAGATTTGTGGTAAATCTTGGTATGTAGTGGTTGCTCAAAGATCAACACTAGATATGCAACCGGAAGACCTTGGTTTGATTCCCTGCCAAATTAATGCTTGAAATTCTTGTTTATATATGGCAGCACACTGGCTGTTAGGGAGTCCTCGGATGTGACGTCGGTCATATGCTCATTCTAATCTGTAGCTTTATGTTTGTATTATTTTATCAGAAAATCTAACTAGTTTTTGCGTTCCTGTTGCCGGGTCCTTTAAAAACATTAGTTGTCACGTTGATGTTTTGGAAAATTGTAGTAACGTGGTGTTTGATATCACGACTTTAACGACGAAAGTATGGCAAGTTTTTAAAACAATTACAAAGGGATGAAGACTTGCGGGGAAAAGTTACACGATTAAAATTCATTCGACATTAAAAACAATCATTACAAGAATCCATTAGAGATTTTTTTTTACAGTATTAAGACATTCGTATCGATTATAAAGATAATTGTAACCGAATTAGCATGGTTTGTTTTACCTTATTTCCTCTATTTGCAACCGTGTCTCTGGACTCTGGTGATCTCTAATTTCGCAGAGTCCGTTTTTGCAGAAATAAACTCCGAGGTTTCAGCATTATGCAAAAAAGGATTCGCGCGAAAATGGAATTCCGAACTTGCAGAAATTATGTCCATTTTTGCAGAATCAAATTTGCAGAAAAAAATATGACCTGCTACCTCTTGATGAGCTGTATTCGGCAGGACACAGCTTAGAAGGAAAAATGTAACTTGCAGTGTTGCTAGTCCCGTATCCATGAAAATTCCAGAAAAATCCTTCAATTAAGATGGGTAGTGGCGCAAATTTTTTGTTTAACCAGTATGAACACCGACGGGGGGGGGGGGGGGGCTATACGCACCGAGAGTTCTGTAATCTCTATTTTCAACTAATTAACTGAACAAAAAACGGCTTCGCCGTTTAGAAAAAAACATTAGAGCTCGTATCCCCATACTCACAGCCGTGAAGGTGCATGAAAAAAACGGATTAGAGTTCACTCGAACGCAACGAACTATAATTTGAACTCCAGTACCAGAGAACAAGGACTGGTTTTGATCAATGGTTAGTGTCAAAAAGAAAGTCTGTTTCGTATGAGTGGATATATTAAGTGCACTGGTATTTTAAGTGCATTTATAGTGAAACAAACAGACTTCTAGTTAAGGCAGTTTTTTGCCTGTGTTTGTGTTTGAAGGTCATTTGAGGTGGTTATTTCTAGTTCGTTTGAGTAATTACGTGTTCATTTTGTGTATGCATTTTTATCTTTCAATTTTGTAGCGTTTTGTTGTTTATGGCATCTATTTTCTGTGTGTTTGTGGGTTTACATTTTGCGAATTGGAGTTCAAATTATAGTTCGTTGCGTTCGAGTGAACTCTGATCCATTTTTATTCGTGTCCCTTCACGGAGTTAACTTTTGTCAGGTGGGTCATTGCTCTCCATTTTACCACAATTTAAGCTTTTGTACCGCATTATAATTTTTCCCCAAGTACCTGAAATGTTCCCAACTATGCTTCAGGATATAAGACACTTACGTTATGGCGTCGCGTTGTAGGTTTACATCCTCGATAATTGATGTGATGTTTGTTGCCTAATTTGGCGCGACACATTAGCGTGTGTCTATATACGGTATTCATTTCTTTATTCTTCCTTTCTAAACCTCAAACTTCTTGTGGTTGTTGTATATGAGGAAGTTTCCGCCGAGGAAAGAGCCGATACAGTGGAACCTGTTTTGTACAGTACGTAATTTCTAAGCGTTCCACTGATCTCTGGAGAACACGTACATGTCACAAGTCGTTCCACGTTGAAGCATTCATCAAGAGCTGGCTGGCTATCGTGGCGTGATTGCCCGGTTGTTTGTACGATATAAAGAAGCACCTTAATGTGCAGCGACCACTTACGTCATTAAGTTATCGCCAAGATGCCACGTGAGCCGTCATCAGTCACGTGAGGAAGGGAACGTTAGAGGAAAAGGACGTTTCAAAGAACGTAGTCACGCGCAGGCTTGCAAGCAAATTTGACTCACGGTTTATTTCTAATGATGATTGACAGAGGTATTAACGTCCCATCATTCACTCAACCCTCCCCTCTCCACCCCCCCCCCCATCACCCCCTTACTTATATCATATAGTTTCTGTTAACGGTGTTCCTTAAAGACCTGCATGTAGAATTTGTGGTAGGCCTATTCTATTCCGTTCGAATTTGTTGGGATATTTTTATGACACTGGGACATCATTAGGATCGGATCTAGGAAGAATGTTGTAGAAGGCTGCCACAATTCATTTAAGAGGTTTGAGGAAATATTACGAGCCCCCCCCCCCCCTCTAATGGGGGAGTAGGCAGACAAACCCGAACCGTAGCTAGAAATTTTTCTTGCATAATTTGTGGGCACCTCTTCCCCAAAAAGGCCTCTATCGTTTTCTTCTTATTGCTCGAGATTGGGGGGAGAGGAGACAGGTTGACTTTTCCATTTACTATCCTTTGATTTGTAGGATGGTCCCTACATTCCTAGAAATTAAAAGCAGGTGAAGGATGCAGCCATGCTATTCACACAGGCTGCTCGCGTTTGTTCTCTGACCTTTGCTTTGTTTTTGATTTGTTTCCCAAGCCTTAAAGAAACACGGATAAAAACAAGTATTAAAAAAGTATACCTTTATTTCTTTTAGCGATTTCACACGAAACAATTCAAAGCAAGAAGTGGTCGACCTGCGCCGTTTGCAATGACAACCTCGAGCAAGTCCACGTCTCGTGTACCGTTTTAGTTCACACGTGTGCCAGTGTATGTGGCTGGCCACGTTTTCGGATGGCCTCCTAATGGATTTTACACGTAATAAATAAAGCTAAACGTGTCGTGCCGTGCGGTACCGAACCCGCCACGTTTTGGAATGTATAGCTAAGCTGGGGTAGGAATTAACTGCGCAGTTCGGTACAGCAAGTAAAATTCATTGCACAGGGTATGAAATCAAATTGCACTGTTCGGTGTGGCACAGAACGGCATGCCTTATTTATGACGTGTGAAATCGATGTGCGACTCATCAACCCTAACTACAGGATGGGAAAGGGGGGATATTGGAGTCTTTGGGTGACCAGTGAGATAACGCATTGTTGGGAAAAGGTTATGCCTCCTCTTGGTAGATTTTCTAACCGTCGTTTATTTAAACCGCAAACAACAAAAGAAGTGATATCTGAAACAAAACCCACGAGGGTGAAAGAACCCACCAAGTTTAAGTCAATCAAAGTAGTGATATCAGAACAAAAATTATGACTGCTACCAAGTGGATGTGCCAACCATAACCGAAAAGTGCTCCCCTTAGAAAGTAGTGATATCAACCCCGCCAACGAACAATCACCAAGCTGATCCCACCGGCTATTGCTTCAGACGTTAAATAAAACACTTGTCCTTGTAGCAATGGTAAGGTTATTCATTTAACCTTTGATCTAATAGTCAATGGGATTAGCTTGGCGGTTGTTCGTTGGCAGGGGTTACATCACTACTTTCTAAGGGGAACACACTTTTCAGTTAGGGTTGGTACACCATGTATAGCAACTTGGTGGCAGCCATTTTTGTTCTGGTATTACTACTTTGATTTTAAACTTAGCGGTTTGGGAAAGTGAATACGAATGGAATAGCTTCACCTACCAGAACATCCTGTGTGGCCACATCTCGTTTAATCTCAGTTAAAGACAAAAAAAAAAAGGAACAACATTAGACCCACGCGTAAATTATGCGCATATCTACCAGATAAAAAAACACAGGCCAGAAAGATTTAGCAAGGTTCTCACGGCATGGGGCAAGTTAACGATTCACAGAAGTTTGCAATGACAAGATTCATCACCCTTCTGAAAAGTTCAAGAACGTTGTACGAATCAGCAAACCTGCCCATTTTTTAAATCTCAAATATACACAACTTTTAAATCTTTCTTATCGCAAAAAAAAAAAAATAATAATAAATAAAAGAGAAAAGAAACGTGATTGATAATAAAACCTTTTAGGGTATATGCAAGGATATGATCCTCGTTAACTTTTTCTTTCTACGCTTTTAACTCATTTCATTTTCTCTTGTCTGATGAACGTGAGAGGTTTTATTTTTCTTTCGAAACTTTCTTGCAGCAATCTAGAGTACAAAGGGTGGATTAACATGGCCATAATGGCTCTGGCCGAGCGCGTGACTAGAAACGCTGATGAACTTCGTGTGAATGGACTGACCATAACAACAAACACGCTCAAACGTTTTGACCACAAGTAGCCAAGCCTCCTTTCGCCTAGTTAGCACCACCCAAAAATGGAATGGACAGGCTATACAAGAACTATTTTAATATCTCTAAATTATCTCGTATAGTTCTTTTTTAGTTTGCTGACGATTCCACCATTTTGTTTTTGCACCAACATACAAAACTCAGTGAAGACGTAAGTTTGTGGCACAGCTGGCATCAGCGAAGGCTAAAAGTAAGATTAAATTTACGCTTCTCGAAAAAAGCAAACTGAAATATAAACAATTAACAAGCACGAAACCGTACTGGTTTCAGAAAGCTAAAAAGCAGTAACTACTGCCTGTTTGGGGGACTAAATTCTACTGAATGTTAAATACCCACATTTAGGCCTATTAATGGCAGTTGATCACATGAAATCAACGACTGTGGTGTACGAGGACACTCATCATGTTTTCTTATTTACTAGTACAAGCTATAGACAGGCGCCATTTTGTAAAACATCGAAGATGTGATTTACGGTAAAATACAATAAAGAGAGGTTTTTACCAGATAACTACTTTATAGGGTAAAATAGGTGATATTTATTACTGTGTGACATTGTATGGTATTAATACAAAATTGCAGCGAGGATGTATAAAAGGAGTCGTCTGCCTCTCCTCTCTCGCAGGTACATTTTATAAAACCTGAATTTTCGGCTGTCCTAGTAAACTTTTTCAAAGGTTCATGCTGGTGCAAGTCGTTATGAATTGTATGGTCTCTTTTTTTTTTTTTTTTTTTTTTTTTTTTTTACAATGCAGCCCTGTTCTCAACAAATTATTTTAAACTAAACCGTGTAACAGAGGTTTTACGAACACTACTCACGGACGACACAGTGGTCTTATTTTCATGGCTCGCCATTGCAGTATATTCGCCCAGCACTTAATCAGCAATCGAGGAAGACGTGTCACCAAAGGTGATGGTGCTTCCCATGTGTGCAAAAAGGGCGCACTTTGCTAAACTCACCAGAAAGCTCACCACCGTCACCTCAGCTCACCAAAGTAGTTTCTGAACGGTGTATTTTGCGATCCCTCAGCCCCAGGGCTCTACTACAGTTCCAGCCGGATCTTGAAAGAAAAATAGCATATACGCAACTGGGTTGTACAATATGGCCGCCGAAAGCGCCACTGATGCGATTGATTTGTTTTGTTGCCGCTTTCTGTCAACCGAGGGTAACATCTTCAGTACAAAAGAATGCTGCCGCTCTTCCTTGAAGACAAGAACCTATTTGCCGTCGAGAAATTTAATAGCTTTGTGACAAAAAGACTATACGGAAATGTATTTATTTGTATGTATAAGCCACTTTCCGGGTGATTACTGGGACTAAGTTAGTGAATTACTAAGCTCTTTGTCAGTTGCCGCTATTTGGCATTAGACAGCGGGACTGTCCGTAGAAAATTCACCGATGCGATTCGCTTGGCCAATTCTAGCTGAACAGACCTCGAACTGAATTAAGGGCCACTCGAGGTTGCGACCATTTTGTCTACCGCCCTAATATTGTCGTAGGTCGGGCAGGATTGTTTAATGGTCATGCTTCAATTTGACTTCACCGGTGAAGCATCGGACTCACCGGATCCTGGAGGCGGTTTTCCCGCTGAATCCATAATTAAAGATGGCGGAGCTGCAGTTGTTATTCGCTAAGATTTTTTCTGGCAACGTAATTAACAAATGGCGGAGACTTTGTCACACAGAGTCCCCACAAAGCTCAAAGAAGGCTGCAAGCCACTCGACGTGCCATTAAGCCTCATCCCTTCCCCCATCCCCCCGCCCCTCGACTAAAAGTAATACGCTCGTGACGACGAAACTAAAAAGGTGAGCACACGATAGCGGGCAAACGTTCTCAAAACCATATCCGTTTGTGAAATTGGCCGCCATTCTGTCCATCAACGCATCAACCAACTCTCTTCCAAAACTATGGACGAGTGACGTCACTTCCGGTGGAAGCGGCGAGTATTAGTGCAATCGGCGGCTGCTGAGCTGCAGTTGAGTTTAGGATCGTGCTGAGAGTTACTCATTGTGGCCAGGATCTTTCACTTTTTAATGCTTCCTCTCGCTACGCTACTTTTTAAAGGGATATACCTCCCAGCGTCATTTTTCTCGATCCTCCACATGAAGTACGGCCCCAAAGGCCTATTGACTTACCGTTAAGTCTTTCCCTAGCTAAAAATCCTTTTTAAAATGTGGTGTCTAGGAGATTTTCTGTTGAATATAATAGAACTTTATTTACGAACGACCTGTAAGTATATGATGCTTTGCGCGCTTGCAATAACCATGACGTTTCATCTCTGTGTGCGTATGTACTAATTTGCTAATAATTACCACGAGATCAAAATTCTAAAAGCGTAATGTGGTAAAAATTAAAATTAATTATTCCAATAGGTCGCCGAAGCAAAATTATAGGACACTAGCCTAGAAAATTATAAATTGTGATGTTAAAATACGAGAATCATTCCGGTTTGTGACGACACGATTAATGTGTTCATGCTGGTTTGTCTATTAGGCACAATGCTAAACGAGACAGTAGCTACGTTCGCAGCTACTATCTCAGATGACCTTGGTGTTCGTATATGCGCGGAAGGCGACCAGCGCAAACTGTTATATGGCAGGCAGAATGCTCTAAAGCAGGCCGGGTGTCCCTTTAATAGCTGGTGGTTGTTTTTAAGGTGTTCAGTTGAAGATCGGTTTCAGGTTCCTCGTACTGCTAAACAGTTTCCAACGACACAGCCCTTTCACTCTCTACGGATTTGCACTCACTCTCCGTACGGATAAGAACGTGAGCGAAATACTGTAATGAGGGAAAGCCCTCAAGGTTAACAATGTTTCGGCGTGGATGAATATCTTAAGGCTTTTACTTCTGGGAAGTCATAATTCTTGGAGCATAATAGATAATGACTACTATAGGAATGAAACAAAGCAATATTTCTATGGAAATGTTCAAATTGCGACGTGGTAGCAGCCACGCAGTTTTCGAGGTTAATTAACAGCCAAAAAAGGTCACAAGTACCGGAAGAAGAAGAAGATTGCGTGTCTTGTTGGAAGAGAACGTATTGTGATTTTTTTTTTTTTCCTTTTCATCATTTTCATTTTTTCAGTGTTTCAGCTTTAAAAAGATGCTTAGAATAGAAGGCGTCGGACAGTAAGCTATAGAGCAGTGACATTTTCCGCCATATTGGCACCAGTATGGGTTTTGGAGGGCATAACTACAAGGTGCACTACATAAAAATGCAGGAAAAAACAACGGAAGCGCGGATTTCTTAGGCTTAAAATAACGTTGTTTTCTCCAACAACAAAAATCGCGCGTTTTAGGTCTAAGAAATCACTCTTCACAGCATGCCCTTCTGTTTCTCTCTGCAGTGCCCCTTGCAGCTAACCCATTAAGGCTCCAGCATAGAGTTATATACAATAATACTACGTCGTGTCATTGCTCTATTCGCTTGTTGAAGGCCCAAGCGGGTGAAGTTAAGTGGCAGGAACCACCATCGTGTCAGTTGTTTTTTGCCGCAGGGGGGAGAAAACCGAAATACTCGGAGGAAACCCTCATACAATGGGCGGGAAACAACCGGAAACAAACCACTACATACACACTTCTCTTCTCCAGGATCGAAGCCAGGTCTGTAGAAGCCAGAGATGTACAACAGCCGGAACCAAGACGAGACGCCCATCGAATCTTACGTCCCATTGCTCGCGGCTGTACCCGTGCACCCAGAATACGTGAATAATAACCCACAAAAATTACAGAACACCAGCGTAATTAAAAAAAAAATTAGTGAAATCTTATACTGTGTAACAAGTTTGAGAATTACCCAAATTGTGATTCAATCCAGGTTTCAGGATTTAGGATCAGGAATCCGGAATCCGGTGATTCTATAGCTGTACCCCTGTAAACAAAGTTGGTAGTGTAGTGGGTTAAGAAAAGCGATGCATCACCGCAAAGCGCGTTTACTCACTATATCTGTGAATTTATCATCAATGATAGAAATTGAGCCTACATGTTGTTTTCCACAAACGGATGGATCTAAATATGCCAAGATTGTCATGGTGACTGAGGGGTGGCACAGGTAAGCACTGATTTGTAAACACTGAACGGGGACCCTGGGAAAGTCCATGCTAGTTGTTGTCGACCAGGATATCGTAATGACTACGAACCTCCGTCATCAGCTATGAGATCTGTTCTAGCCTATTCTGGATGTTACCTCGAACCCCTATGATGATCGTAGGGGGTGGGAGGTTGTAAATAGGTAATTTCACGACTTCTGACTTTAATGCGTTTTAGGGGACGTGGTGGGCCGTATGCTTTACCATGACTGACTGTTAATAGGCGATATACGGTTGTAAGGGTCTCACTCCTATCCCACACCCAATTTCTTTGTCCCTCCCTCAATTTTAGCCAACCAGTCCTTTTCCTGTAATTGCTTTCTGAGCAGGTTCTCAGACAATCAGCCCCTGATCTCATTAATTCCAACACCGTGTTTGTTTACCAATCAACTAATTACTTTTGCTAAACTGTTAATTTCCGGCACTACCAAAACGTCAGAGCCAAAGCAATCCTGTTGCTTTTTTTTCTTTTTTTTTTGCTAAAGGCAAAGTAATCTTGAACAACTCCACAGGAAATTAAAGAAGACTTTGTGTCAATCGTTTTGCATGCAGTGGAGCTTCTAAGGGTTGACTATCCCTTTTCGCTGCCTTCCAGTCCATTCTTACCGTCTCGCTGTGTCCAGCAATGGTCGAAGTGAACGAATTCATGTCGAGTTGAAATGTTTACGTGCAGTAGGCTAGAAACTATTGCGGGAGTTGTATTTCCAAAGTTTGCAGCCAAATTAGAAAAGCTAAATATACACGTTAAACCTAACCTGGATGTATACTTTGGAGCCTGACGAATTCCAATACATTTCTCAAATTAAAAACATCTCCAAACTTTTAGGAAAGTAATAGTACATTTCCCAAAAATGAAAACTCTACACGATAGTAAGAATAAACCTAAAATGTGTGACGTCATGCTTTAATGCAGCACATTCTTTAAAGGGTAATTTCAACAATTTAAATTTTTTACTATGTTTTAATGCATAAAGAATGTATATAATCATCAACCCAAAACTGATTATGGGAGAAGCCGCCAAGTTTCCAAAAAGGTTCTGCTTTAGAAAGTAGTTACATCATTAAATTAAGGAAAGGCTGCCTGGGTTACCCTCGAGCCAGCAAACTTGCCACATTGCCTTCTTTAAGTTTTTCTGAGCAACAGGAGTAATTAAAATTATCTGCAAATATGACGAATGACTTTCACTTCAATACCTGAGCCATAGAATTGTGCAGCACTTATCCAACATGCTTCAGCGGTGTAAGAATGTAGCTGTACAATATTAATGGTATTGATTTTGTGGCTGAAAACCCCCGAGTAACATACGTAATTGAAGTTATCGATGCTAGTGACTAACATAAATAACTACAGATGTCTACAGACCTATTCCGTTTCCGGAAACAATCCATCTTGTTTCAGTTTCATAAAAGTTGTGTGTGTGTGTAGAAAAAAATTGTTGTGTGTCCCAATAAGCCACTATACGTTGCGATTGCGCAGCTTAAAAATGGCCGGCAAACAATACTAAGAAGAGTGAGGCAGAATTTCGTGAAGGTGACTTGTGTTAGCCAACATTTACCATATTATGCGGTTTGCCTTAATATACCGCGAATTGTCTTGGCAATTTGCGACAGCGCATGCTTATTTGCCGACATCTTTGAACTTCACTGTGGGCTGGCTTAAGCTACGATGACCAGCACCATGTTGCCTGTATTTCTGCGGTCCTTATCAATCAGCGATATTTGCGCTAGTAATCTTTCTGTGGCGTTACGTAGCGACCATTCTATCCCCGCTGGTTGCAAAGTGAAAATTGAAGAAATCACCTCTGAAACTTTTACAATGAAGTCGATCCATTCGGCAAATCAAACAAACACTGGGGAATTTCTTTCTTTCCGAGTTCTTTGACGCGTGAACTAGAGATTCCCAACCAAACAGACGCACCAAAGATGGCCAAAGCCACAACAAAAGTAGCAGCGGGCATGAATTGATGACTGACACCACACACGCCTTTCCTTTTAGCCAATTAATTTCGCTCCAATTCATCGGACCGGCCTTATTGTCTTTTCCTAATGAAGAAACGAAATTGGGCCACCAACCACAAAACCAACCCGACCTCCTTGAATGGACTTCAACAAGGAAAGGCACAAAACCAACCCACAGGAACTAAAGTCCAAAATGAAAACTCATCACGCAATAAATTTGCACATTCGACGACGCCATTCGTCGTGGAAGGCGACAGAAACGAGAAAATGAGGAAGTATCGTGGCCACCCGACGGACACCATCTATTATTTTCCTTCCTCGGAACGAATTGAGCTAATGAAGCAATTGGGCTTAAGACTTTAAAAGTTAACGAGCCGGGACTCTCTACTATATTATATGTCTCTGTAGTAATTATTAGCTAATGAACGGCGACTGAATGGTCATCACATGATGGCTGGCCAGAGATACGGGGTAACGACCGAATTTTAAGACTACGACCACAGCATCGGCCGAATAGCTGTCTGACAAGGCGACAAAGGATTGGTTTGGTGATTATAACATTTATAGTGGTCCGTTTAGGTCAGTGACATTGATGTTGCATTAGACTGCGAAGAAAGTGAACAAGTTCAACACGCACAGACTCCCAACCAACTATATATCATTCATTCACACACATAGAACTACTTTTTTAATGCACATGTCTACGCGATGGCACAAATGGGCAACCTGCCACAGAGTGAGTCACACTTCTTGTCAAATAATAAATGAATAAAATGCAAAAAACCGTATCGGCTTCAAATTGTTTTTGTAGAATGACTTCCAAAGTGACAAGAAAATTAAGAATCACACTAACTTATTCATTGAAAATTTTTGCCTTGGAGCCAAATGTTCTAGCTACAAATTTCACCTTTGTTCAGAGAAACTGGAAATAATTTTTACTCAGTAATAATTGTTTCCAGAATCTCTAAACAAATGTGAAAGTTGCAGCTAGAACAGTCTTAAATTTAGTGAGATTTTTCTCCCTTTTAGCCTACTTTAAACCAAAAATTCCATTCTGTTCATTTTGAATTTTTATTTTACTTATTTAGAGCGATAAATAAATGTCTTTCATTCCGCATTGGCCATCATATAAACCCAGCCTCCTACTTCATCGACAATCACCCCATTCCTGATGTATCAGAAGTACGGTATCTCGAGATTTTGTTGACGTCTGATTTAAAGTCGTCTCTGCACGGCAGCGTTTAATCGACTTGCGATTGTGAACCGTTGGAAGCTGGGCTTTTAAAGTCTTCGTTCAGGCATTGTTGGAATATGCAAGCTCTGTGTGGTCGCGATACGGAAGCAGAAATACGTTTCCATCTATATTTATTAAACATTAATCGAGCCCATTCAGCTTTCCGACCAGTAATAACATTTTTGGGTATTCTTTAAAAAACTTAAGCTTTTGACGCGCTCCCAGCCGTAGCCAAGGCGCCAGAATGAGAGAGAGACAATTTTCCTAGATAAATCCCATCGGAAAATCCCAGGTTCTTTTACATGCTCCAATCGACATGAGCATGAGACATCACAGGGCCCTTCTCGTCCCGAAAATTCCAGGGGTGGCTGAGGCCGGTATTCTTAAAAAAAAGATTGAAAAGAGACGTAAAAATTCAGGTCTTTGTCACTTAAATGGCTGCCACTTCTAACTCAATTTGTAACAAAATGCAGCGCCCTGCCGCACTGTAACTTCACTACGAGTAAACGTGCGTATTGTAACACATTTTTTTTCAAAAACTTCATTTGTTGTTTTCATTTTGTACAAGCCAGAACAACAACAACAACAAAAAAAGACCAACAATGAGAGCAAACTATTTAGTTCATCGCTGCACTTTTTAAGCACCCCGCCAGACCTCAATCATTAATCACAACAACGAACGCGCCGTTGTGGCTACATAGTCGTCGGCCGAGAGGGGACCTTGACCCGGCAATACTTCCACGTCATATATTCCACGTCGTGTTGGTCAGAAGCGTGTGCTGGGGATTCCGACTAGTAGGCCATCGATTTTTTTGTGTGTTCTCTTTATTATTGTTAGCGCGTGTTGCGTGCTGTATGAGCACGCGCGGCCACGACTCATTACGTGTCAGGTTGGCGCCCGTGATCATCTGAGCGTGGTTCCCTACATTTACAGGCCTGCCATTACAACCAGATCTCATTAGAGGTTTTAAACGTCCCCTTGTGCGAATCGAATGAAAGAAGGCCGAAATTTAGTGCTGAATAAGTGCTCTTTAGTGCTTCCATTCACGTAATTAGTGTTTCATTACATGCCAAGAAAATGCTATGTTAGTTGGGGGTGGGTGGGGGGGAAACTGTATGCTAGGTCTCCCACTTAGTCCAAATAAAATAAAACTTGCGCGAATAGTGCTTCCATCCCCTCAATTAGTGCTTCATCTTTTCATATCAAAAAAAGGTTTCAATGGTGGGGTCAGCGCCAACATCAGTCACAGTGTAGTGATCCGGGGTTGCCCCTGCTACTTGCATTACAGAGATGTTAGACAAACCCCAAATCTTACCGCTCGGGTCGGATTATTTCATTATTTGATCATATCAGGAGCTTCGCTCATCTCATCAATTTGCACCAATAATTTGAACTTGGATGAAGTCGACCACGTTTCATCATACCTGTTGGGGCATTTGCTTTACTTTAAACCCCAGCATGGCTCTAAGCGAGGCTTATAATATTAGATGAGGCCTAAAAAACGTTGTGGTATTCACAATAATATAACTGAGATATTAACGCCACACTACAGTAATTACCAGCTGGAGTCAGGATTAGCTTACTGACTAACAATCCTGAACTCCCAAACCCTAACCTAGTGGTCGACCGAAACCACGTTTTTCACTTTCGGCCGAAACCGAAACCACTACCGAAACCGGAGATTTGCTACCGAAACTGGCAATTCAGTTTCGGCCGAAACCGAAACCTCTACCGAAACCATTAAATTGGTTTCGGCCGAAACCGAAACCACTACCGACACCGGAATCAAAACCTAACATTAATAATATCACTTCTAATAATTAGACAAAAAGTAAGGATAAAATCATGAGTGTATGGTTTTTCACAGACGTAGACTAGACTGGGAGGCAGAGACCGGTTTACCTCTTTTCTGACGCTAGGCTGAGCAAATCCACGCGCGCCCCTCACCCCCACACCTAAAAAATGTCAATCTTACGTAAATATTTCATGACTTTCGTTTGCATTTTATTTCTGCTTGCTAGTTTTTTTTTTTTATTTTAAAACGATTAACTCGTGTCAGTAAGGGAGATCCAGAGCACCAGAAAAGGGTTTCATTCAAGAATAGCCTATAAGCCTTGCTTGAAAACGTAAATAAAGACAATTAAAGCATAAATTCCCTGCATTGCAACGATGGCATTATAAATATGATTAAATATGGATTGAAAAAAATGTATTTATTATTGATGGGCATGGCAGAATAAAGCAGGATCTGGATGTCGGTGCCCTAATTAGACTACGCGGAAATTGGCTACTGCCAGGAGGGGAATTGGTTTCGGTTTTACCGAAACTGCAGCATAGAATGAAACCGAAACCATAACCGAAACTAGTTATTCGGTTTCGGCCGAAACCGAAACTGACCTATAACTTTTAGCCGAAACCGAAACTTTAACGGTTTCGAAACCGAAACCGAAATTCGGTCGACCTCTAACTTAACCAGACTGTATTAAGCCCTAACCAGACTGGCTGCTCGCGGCTGCACACCGACGTAGTATGGTGTAAAAAAAGACATCAATATTGGTCCTTAACGCAACACCAACCACGCGATTGGTGCAATGTTGATCTTGTAGGCACGTAGTTACGCATAGCTTCGCACGAAATTTTGTTCTGTCTGGAGAGGCCTTTACTGTTATAAGGTTGCTTTGGTATATTGTGTGTTTCATTCTTATTGTTAGTACCACAATCGTGTTTTACGTGGTACCTACTTTTAAAAATATTGATGAACCCCGCACCCCTCCCGCCTAGCATGCCCCCACGCATTACGTAACCTTTTTTTTTTTTTTTTTGCAATTTTGGCCCCCCGGCCCCCATTTGTAACCCCGTTTTAAACTTTAATTTCCCCCCCCCCCCCCCGCCTGAACATTTTCATACCAACCCCCTTCCCCCCACCAATTCTTTTAGTTTTATTTTGGGTGAATTCGTTTTTATAAGCATAGGATAGTAATGACCAGTTCAATTCACTATTGTTTGGTTGGGGCTGGGAGCCACTTTGTCCCCAAAATTTAGTACTTGTAAAGGAGGGTGGGGGGGGGGCAACATTTTGCCCTCCAAGGCAATTTAAAGAAAGTATTCCACAACACATCATGGGATGACTTTGTTGACGAAATTACTATAAAGTCCTTCGAAATCCATAGTTAAGGGAATTAGAAGAGGAAGTGAACGGCTTGTTCGACGATAGATGATGTCGCATCTGTCACATTGGTAAATTTCTCAGCCGTGACAGCGTATCTAATAACACAAAAGGTTGTACTCAGTGGCGTACTCAAGAATTCTGTTGGGGATGGGGGGGTGGAAGAGGAAAGATGTAGAAACCAAAAATAAAATTCAAAATGGGCAGATAATTTTTTTAAAGTGAAATAGGTGAATTGACGTCCTTTCCCCACTATTAAGGTTATCTTGGGACATGCAGGAACAATTTATCCAGGAAATACCTAGGATCTTTTACATCCCACAATCGACATGAGCGCAAATGCATTTCCATGGCTCTTCTCTTCCCAAATGGACAGGAGTGGTTCAGCTCAGGATTGAACTCGTCTCGTAATCTTTAACATATTAGACAGTCGTGCTAACCACTGGTCTTTGGATGAAGGGGGGGGGGGGGCGGGTGAGGGGTTCTTTCTGCCCAACGGAGTCCTACAAAACATCTCATTTTCCCAAATTTTAGTGCCATTCTGAACCGGGAAAAAACCAATTTTTTCAGAAGTTTTTCAGTTGCAATTTATTCATTTTTGTCTACTTAAAGGGACATAAACCCTTCCGGTAAGTCGTGCGAGTCGTGGAGAATAGCGTTTGCAACATTTACACAAGTTAGAGTTAATGTCGCAAAATCATCTCGTACGAAAGAAAAAAACAAGAAAATGACTGTGTTGGCAACATTTACATAAGTTTGAACTAATGTCGCAAAACTGAGTCATACAGTCAATTTCTTGTTTTTTCTTTCGTGGGAGATGATTTTGCGACTTTACACTCATAACCCGTGTAAATGTTGCAAACGTTATTCTCAACGGGTCGCACGACATACCGGAAGGAATTATGTGCCTCTAAACCAAAGTTTACTGTAACTTCTACTCTTGGAGGAAAGGAACTAAGAGTTAACAGAATTTGCCCTTTACCCAAAATAATAATAATAATAATGTGCAGCATTTTAGTTTCTGCCTATCTTGAATCGTGCTTCGACATAAGTGGCGCGGCCTACACTACAGCATATTTACACAATTTCTTTTCCCGACACTCCGTTGCGTGCGTGGAATTAATTAGTGCGCTGGTCAGTAAAAATCTGTCCAATAGTTTTCCAGGAAAAGCCTACGAATCGAGGGTATAGCCTACATGCTTTAAAATGATTATAGTCTAGCGTCCCCTGCTCCCAGCCATTCATGCCCAAAATGACGGCGTGGTGTGTGCGAGTCCTCGTCTTCTTTCCCTTAAATCAACTTCCTCTGTGTCTCTCCCTACTCCTCCTGCCTTGCCTTGCCTGCCTGCCTGCCTCGCCTCAAGTCTCCTTGTCTGGCTAGCGTTTCCGAACCCGAAGGACGGTCGTAACTCCTAAAAGCAAAGTCAACCCAAGATAGAGGAGCGTTTCCTTTTCTGGACCTCTTGTTTCTTTCGTTTCTCTTCCTCACCTTGCCATCCACAGCACCAGTAACCGTCGTCGCTCGGGACGTGGCCACCCCTCCAACATCTTACAACATGGACTCGTCCTACGACGGGGCAGCCCAGCCTACCGCCGTATCTCTACAGGCGAGAAGAGAGCTTAGATTTTTGGCTCACAGTCAATGATGATGAACTGAACTCTCTCGGGCTAACGATGGTTGCGTACGAGGAGTATGCGTGAAGATTTAAAGGTCTGGGATTTGAAAAAAAAAAAAGTGGTGTCGTGCACTAGGCATCACTTGTTCGTTCGGTGGTGCGTGGTGGCAGACGGGGTGCTAACTTTCCTGCTTTCGTCCCCTGCGTGAGGAGTAGACCTGTCCTCCCGTACAGGACCATTGTTTTCCCTCAAACCATTCACGCAGGAACCGGCCCGAACGCACGTGGTCGATTGGGACGGACGGGACAGCCCCGAGCCGTTCGCGGGACGGTTTCGACAGCGCCGGTGAAGTTCGGTCGTGAGTGGTGTGAAAAGTAGTGGACGGTGTCCGGCAAATTTTTGTGAGTAGCTACGGAAGACGCAGCGGTTGGTGCGCGGGATAATCGCACGACACGGCCGCGCTACGGTGACGGGATTGCCCGAAGTTGTGGCGGTTTACTACGGCAAAAGTTTGAATTTCCACTCCGTGTTGCTTTCCAGCGGACTCAGGATTGTATCGATCGGTCCGTGTCGATATACTGGAGCCGCCCGCTGGTTGCTCGGCTACATAAGTGCTTATTACATTGTCCCGCCAAGGGCATAAGTGCTATTGTCAGTGTTTGTTAGTGTCGTGAAACAGGAAATTAAACCTGTGCGGTAGTAGCAGCTGTACGGTAATATTTTTACTGGGAATGATCTGGTGTCGGTGACACGGTGTGGTGCGCCAGGCGTGTTTCGCAAGGGTTTCGACGGCAGTGTGTGTGTGTTTGTGCGAACGGGGTATTTGTTTATCTTGCGACAAGACAGGTTAGCTAACTTAACGGAGGCCATGAAAGGCCACGCACAGTTTTTGCAGCGGATCTGAATTGTTGTTGAAACGGGTCGGTGATCCGATGTTGCCGTCCAACGGTTCCCGTAGTAGGCGGGCGAGCCGTACTTTTGGCACTGGTCGGGCTGATATTATGGAACAGCCCAACGACCACGTGGAATATATGGATCCCAACGAAGATGACTGTGGTGCCATCGACGGAGATAACGGGACGTTACGTTGGGAGGAATTTTTCGGTAAGTGCAAATCTTGAAAGTTGTGAAATAAACAACTGCAGGTTGGCTTTCCCAACATTACTTCAGAAGCTTATAAATGTTGCGAAGGCGTTGAATTTCTTTTTTTTTCCTCGTGAGAAACGGCGTTGCTACATTCACTCTAACCTATATAAATGTTGCAAAAGCTATTTCGTGCAGGATGTTTGAATATATTGAGAAGGTATGTCCTTTTAAATATACTAACCCAGTTATAATATTTTTTCACCATCACTTGGATAAATAGAGTTTGCAACATCTATTTATCCATTGGGTGCTGCGACCTCAGGATGCAACAGTTCTAGGTGCTGCTACGAATTACAAAATGTTGGTACCCCAGTCACGTCGGCTACCGTACGTAAGGGTTGGTATTATTGTGTCCAAATCAGTACCTTTTCTTGAGTTAAGATGTTCTATAAAGTGTTGGGGACAAAATCTACAAAGCCAAGTCACGATAAATTAAAGGTGCTTCCTTCTATGTTTAGTTTTGCATCATTAAGTTCGGTCAGAGTTATATGTAAATGTTGCAAAAGCTATTTGCGCATGGGCTATAGGAATTGTCCAATATTAACGTTGGTATCGGCACCAAAATACGAGCCGATACCGATACTTCGTTTTGTTTTATCGCAGTACTACAAATTGATTTAAAAACTCGAATTTTCCATAACTTTGGAACCAGGCGTGATAAAGGCATGCGGTCTGTGGGATTTTAAAGCAAACTTCGAGTAGCCTATCTTCTGAGCTAGCCATTTATTGTAGATCTATAGGACACACATTAAAAAAATTATTAATGGCAACTAAACCAGTTTACAATACACCAACCAAATCCCCCCCCCCCCAAAAAAAACTGTACCATTCAGTTGTACATTAAAGGCTCTTTTAAGCTAATAGCCTTATACGCCTTTTTTTTTTTTTTTTGAAAATAGTGGCAGAGTTTCAATCCGGCATCGTAGATCTGTTAGATATTTGCGATATATGGGTACGGTATCGGTGTAAGTTGGATTAAAAGTGGCATCGATTGGTCAATCCGTAAGGAAAATATGACAAGGTTTAACCTTTTAATTATTATTATTTTTTAATTATACAAAAATAATAATTAATTAATGAAAAAAATCAATGGTGTATCTACAAGTTGTATTAATTGTTTGCCTTGGAAGTTCTAATTTTCGTTCTTGGCACTGTACTGAAAATCTTTGGAATTGCTGCCGCAGTAGTTTGTCCTGCGGCACGGTCCACTATCACTATGGATACTGTAACGATTCCACATTCGAGAGGCTAGACTAATCTCGGGGTTGATTTGTTTATGTTATGTTATTGGCTATAAAACGATGAGTGCTTGACGTCATTCTGTGCAAGGTAGACATTGCAATAAAACCGGATATGTTTTATGAACTGGCTTATTAATAAAAAAACAAACAAAAAAGTTATTAGGCCTATTTACAAACACATGGCTAATCCGATAATAATTGCCTCCACGGAAATGTCACAAGGGGATACCGAGGCTTAAAGGTCGGGGTTAGGTTTCTGTATAGCGTCGTGTTTCATAGACTGGCTTGGTCACCCATTTCGGATAATGGATACCAGAGATTTTGATGTAATGAGATAACGTTTCGTGTTCACGTCAATCGTATATTCAATTCGGATTAAAGATCATGTCCTGTCTTTACCCAAAACAACGAGTTACACATTGTTTTATGGGTCATGTAAAAAAAAAAATCACAATTCGCCACTTTTAGGCCTCTATTCGCCCAACAACTGTAAATCAGTTTCCACACCGTCCTTAAAAAAAAACTCCTTTTTACTTTTGCAGGTTTGTAACGCCCCCAAAAAATTTTTATCCCTCGACCTGATAAAAAAATATAAGGGACTGGTCATTATATATCGCCGGGGGCGGGGGAAGGAAATTGGGAGATGTCATATATTTTTTGCACCCTCTCGGGGAGAGGGGGGGAGTGCCACACATTTTTTGGTCCTGTGTACGAAGCCTTTGAGCGGATACCCACACTTGATAACGGGGTGCAAACTATCCCCGAAACGTCGTGTTTTATTGTTTTACATGTGCACTTTTATAGGCTATATTTCTCCCAAACAGAGGGGGGGGGCTCACACAAAACACTCACCAAACTTGAAGAAATTAAGTCATTTTTGGACCAGCCTGGAGAACTCTGGGAATTTAAACTACATTTGATATTCAGGGAATTCTTCGATTTGTTACACAAAAATCAGAAAACTCAGGGAAAAAACAACGCCACCGCACTTTTAGGCCTTGACTATCCTAAGAGCATTAAAACAAATTTTTGTAAGACATTGTAATAAAATAAAATTAAAATCCATCCGTGTACCAATGTTGATACCAACGAAAAATTACATTAAATCGGGCCACTCTATTGCACTTAAAGTGAGCTCTTGAAATGAGTAAAACTAGTAAAAATGTGTGGAAAACCTGGAAAACTCACGGAAATTGTTTCATTATTCGAACCCAGTAATGAAACCCTGGGAACCCTGTAATGATATTTTAATCTTTTAATAGGTAGATTTTTGTTAACTTACAATCTCCCGAATCTAACTCATGACCTCGCCAAGCCATAGTCGGACTTTCCCAGGTTTCTCCTGACCGAAAGAAAATTCCCTGACTTTCCAAGATATCCAGATTTCCAAGGTTGTGTGAGAATCCTGTGTGATTGAACCACATTTTCGACCCTGTGACTTTTTCAAGATTTCTAGCCGTAAAATTGAACCTTAATTTCTTAGGTTGAAGTGACAGATTTTCGGCTAAAAACCTTGAAAAATCCACCAAAAGCGCCGAAACTTAGGTTAAATTGTAGTTTTAGGGTGAACACAAGTGGACGAACTTGTGTTTTTTGTCGTTTTTTTTAAATCTGTTCTTATCCTCGCTGCGTTTGCGTGTACCATTGTTGTGAGACGATCCACGTGGCGCAGTGACCTTGAATGTTCCAGGAAGGCTCACTGTGCCTTCAGTTAAATAAAATGAGTCAGTTTCTGTAAGCTTGGCTTTGCGCTCCTGTTTTATCAGCTGACCTTTTTAATATCAGAAATACTAGGAAGTTTAGGTACACAGTCGGTGAGCGAAGCCTTTTCCGTGTTGATTGCAGCTCGTACAACTTGTAATTATTTCCAAACTGACAACATTTTTCCTGGCATCTGATTGCTTGTCGCGTGTGGTTCGTAGGGGTGGCTCCAGAATTCTGTTGGGGGGTTTGCTGTACCAAACTCCTCATTAGGTTACAGTGTTTTGCTCCCTAATCTTAAAAAAAAACTTAACATCCCCGATACTTTTTAAAGAATGGAAAACACTTGCACAGTCAAAACTGCACTTTTTCTCCTTTTCCTTTTTTGAATTTATAATAAAAAATTCAAATCTTGAACAAAATATGCATATTTTTAGGCAGGAATGCAATGGGGGGGAGGTGATCATCATCCGCACCATGCTAAATTAACTCCGCCCTTCCCTAAAGTGAAATTGGCCGTAAATGTCACTAATAAACAAAGAAACACAAGAGGACTACCATTATGAACTTTTGTCAAGGATGACAAATGAGCAGCACAATAATATCCCGGTTTCAGTTCCTTGACATGTTCATTTTTTTGCGTCCTTGTTGCTGCTCACTTGTCATCCTGGGCAGTTCACGATTTTGTTTCCCATTGTGCTTCTTCGTACTCTCAGTATGGAATGTTGACATTGAATGTCCGTGGAAATATGGGCGATTGTAAACAAAAAACCGAATTTCCTCTTCCTCCCCCACCCTAAGTTTTGTCTTTTTGACGGGTTTTGATTAAACGTCTGGATTCGCATAGTAATTAGTAGGTTTTTTTTTAATACAATGCCGCAAAAGTACCTCACTAGTTTTTTTCCCCAACCACTATGAGCTCCGTCGTAGCATCCTGCTCAAAACACGTTGCATCATCAAAATTAAAATCGCCGTGCGTATCTCATGAAATTCGATGCAGTCTTCTGCATTAAATCGAAAATTAATTTGTAAGTTGTGTTTGCAAAATAGTATTTACAAAAGAATCACCAACGAAAAAAGGACTAAAGCTATTCCTACCCTTACTAGCCTAAATAGTTTTTATGCATACCTATGATGTTTAACGTGTTTTACCTGTACACTGTTGAACATTTTATGGTTTGGTGACCTAAGAAAAATTGTGACGAAGATGGGACAATTTTGGATTGCAAAATAGCACCGCAAATCGCCTATAACAGCCCAGGCAAAGCTATCGTCCCACACCTCTAAATTGTTTTAAGGTCAGAAATTATGAAATTATCTAGTTCAGCAACCCTCCCCCGTAGGAGGGGGAGCTATAACTTTATTTCACCATTTCTGACAATATTTCTGCTAGGAATTGATAAAAAGCTTCATACATTCGAAGAAATCAATGTTTTATCCCTTTAAATCGTGATACGAAAATGTTCACTCATTGATAAGAGTAAGAGCCCGCTAACAACAAAAGGAAGACGAGATATTTAATTTTCGGCAATTTACTGATTGTCTTGATCACAATATAAAGCCTATATAGTCAATAAAAATGAGCAGGTGAAGCCAGAGGCTGTTAAGTTGACAGCCGCCATATTGGAATGATGTTCGTCACTCCAAGATGTCGGGTATCAATTGAACAGCCTCTGGCTTCACCTGTTATCTTTTATTGTATTTTAGTATTCCGGCCTACACCTGCAAAGTAAACTTGTTGGATCCTTAGATCGCTGTTTTTCGGCACCAAAATTAAGTAAAAACTTCGTACATAAAGTAAACTAATCCAACTAGCAAACTAATAAACTAAATTTCTGAACAAATGAGAATAAAGGTGTTAAAGGTACATGTATCCATGTGTTGGCTTTCCTGTATGACTCAGTTTTGCGACATTAGTTCAAACGTATCTAAATGTTGTCAACACACTCATTATCTTGATTTTTTTTTCTTTCGTGCGAGGTGATTTTGCGATATTAAACTCTAAGGGCGCGTTTAGCAACGACTCGCTTTTGCATTCTCGCAGCTGGAAGCTAGAAATCATCTGAAATTCCAACATGGCGGCTGTCTTAGCTCTTCCAACTCGCAACGAAACGAGTCTACACTTGAGATTAGAAGCGATTGGGAAAATTGTATCGTCAGGAGGAATTCTCTATCTTACTAGCACGAATTATAAAACTCGATGTCGAATTATAAAACGATGTCGGATTTAGCTAATCCAGGTAGCGTTGTTACCATGGCAACGATTCATTTGCCAACACGATTAAATTCTAGCTGCGAGAATGCAAAGGCGAGTCGTTGCGTAAAAGCGCCCTAATGTTGCAAACGCCATTCTCTATGGGTTGCACGACATACCGGAAGGATTTATGTCCCTTTAATGCTAGACCGAACCCAACTCCTCCCTGGGTAGGAGTAACATTCGAAAAACTAATTTTAACTTTGTCACCCCCCCCCCACCCAAATTTAAAAAAATCGATTTAATTTTAACAGCTCGGGGGGTGTTTAACAGACGATTTACGGTAAACGGAATGCTGCATTCATTTCTAGGAGCAAATGTCGGGGAACAGCAGCCGAGGTTGTGCTGACTGATTTTGTTGATGTATGTACAGTACGGTATTCTTTCTCTCTGCTGCGGTTGCTTTTTAAATGTTCACATTTAATTCTTTCGTTACATGCGATCTTTACAAACCTAGTGAACTTTTTTTTTATTGGAACTAAATAAAAAAAATAAAAAATTACCGAGACTAATTCATACATGACGAGGAACTTCTCTTGCGCCAGACTGCCTGCCTGACTGACTTTATATTTTAAAAACAACCGGCCAGTGGGAATTTGTGAAAACGTGTTCAACTCATTGCTAAAAGTCCTAATGGAAAGTGAAAGTAGGAGTGAACGAAAAGACAAGAGTCGTTACTTTAGTGCCTCAATTTCACGGTCGCTGTTGCACAAAAATGGCGCCCGTCTATCGATCCCGTCTCGCTGGTGAGCAAGTGAAAAGCATCTGGCGACCTTGTTAGAATGAACAAAAAGAGAAGCCGATGGCTCCACCTGTCGGCATTCCTACTTCATTCCATTGATGTCCACTTTGGGGGGAGAAAAAAATAAGGAGCTATGACTTAAAGCTAATTCGGAAATGATCGATGTTTGTAGCCAGAACGTGCAAGCTGCAATTTCTGGAATTTTCACTTGCATTTCTCAATTCCTGGCATATTTGGCACTCCTAATGCAAAAATAAGGATTGCGGTTTGTTGCGTAGATGATTTTATACAATTTAAACACGGTAAAATCAAGAAAGGAGAACTCAAGGTGTGGCTCCAAATGGCGCGCCTCTTTAACAATTTAAACACGGTTTCACTTTTTTTTTTCAATTTTTTTTCGTGTTCTTTGGGGGCCGTTCACAAATGACTAGGGATACTCCGATATTGATATCGGTATAATCTGTATTTATCGTTTTTTGTACCATATCGGTATCGGACCTCTGTAAGGCTACCGATACAGATATTCGTTACGGCAAGAAACAAAACCGTCTGCCCTGTAAAACGTGATACCTAGCGCGGCAAAAGCAGCAACCAAGTGAGAAAAACAAAGCCATTTGCTCAGTTTGTAATGAAAATGTACCACATGATAGTTCCGACGCTCGTTAAGTTTTACAACGACCAACTCAAAATCTGACTGAAGATGAATGTACTGAAGCCATAAGTAGGAATAAGAGTAAAAATACTGTCATTACTGCACAGAACTTCTTGGATAATCTCAGTAGTTGGAACCCAAAACAAGAAACTATGGAAATTAAACTTTTAGTGGTGTTTTCTTTTTTATTATCGGTATCAACATCGGCATCGGTATCGGTAAGATCGGAACGGATCGGTTTACCCCTCATCGGTATCCGATCGGTAAAAAGTCAATATCGGCCGACCCCTACAAATGACGTTACGCAACTTCCCTCTCCGGTCACATCCTCCCCCCCCCCCAGCATTGTAATAGTACACAGCGTGACGCCATAACGTTAGTGTCTAATATCTTGAAGAAGAGTTTGGCACATTTCAGGGCTTTGGATAAAATAATGATACGGTAGCCTACGAAAGCTGGAAATTTCTTTTTTTTTTCCACTTTTTAAAATTTTATCAGGTAAACACGAATGTCTTACAAGGAAGCCCCTTATCTTAGTGACAACCTTATATCGCTTTGCTGAGATTGAGGTATCCACGTCAGGTTGACAAGTAATGATGTTCTTCTAGTTGGGTTTACTAACAACTCTATAAATCTCTACTCTCAAATACATTTTTTAAGAACCGACTACTTTAATCATCAAGCAAGATCTTCACATTAAAGGTACATGTTTGCTTTCCTGTGTGACTCAGTTTTGCGACATTAACTCTAACCTGTGTAAATGTTGTAAACGCTAGTCTCAACGGGTGGTATGACATACCGGAAGGATTTATGTCCCTTTAACAATATTTGAAATCAAGCCCGTAATATACGACATCAATGCTTGACGTTGGGTAGTTTTTTTAAATTGATGTATTAAAAAAAGTATTCTAGAGTTAATAAGCGTGCCATAATGGACTGATGACTGCCGACTTTTACCTTATTCTTAGTTTTAAAGCAACACCCTGCCTAACAGCCACGCGCTGATCGACATCCGCGTATCTACCTCGCCAAGGTCAACTGAGATAGTAGCTGCGTTTCTCGCAGCGAAGAACGCAACTACTGTCTCAGTTGGCATTGTGCCTAATAGACGAAGCAGCATGAACGCCTTAATTGTGTCGTCACAAACTGGAATGATTTTCGTATTTTAACATCACAATTTGTTATTTTCTAGGCTAGTGTCTTATAATTTTGCTCCGGCGATCTATTGGAATAATTAATTTTTATTTTTACCGTATTAGTCTTTTAGATTTTTGATCTCATGGTAATTATTAGCAAATTAGTACATGCACACATAGAGATGAAACGTCGCGGTTATTGAAAGCATGCAAAGGATCATATAAGTGCGGGACGCACTTTAAAACGGATTTTTAGCTAGGGATTGACTTAGGCCCGTATTCTGAACGCTGAATAAAACTTGTACGTGACTTGAAATGACGTTACACCTATTAAATGCCATTCACTACCCGGTTTCTTCCAAATGTATCCAAACGAGGTTCTGGAGGTGATAGCACTAAATAGGTGTGACGTCATTTCAAGTCAAGTACGAGTTTTAGTCAGCGTTCAGAATACGGGCCTAAAGGCAAGTAAATAAAACTTCGGGGCCGTACTTGGTGTGGAGGATCGAAAAAATGGCGCAGGGAGGAATGTCCTTTTAATTTGCACACAAACAAACCTTTTGTATACTGATAAACTGATACGAAGAAATGTTTTCTTTCACGTAGTCACTTACTCGTCCATTCATTCATAGGTTGCTTTTATTTCGTGGGGCAGGCTGTAGTTTACATCCAAGTTTATTTATCAAGGGAGGGGTAGGGGGAGGTAATTTATTTAGCCTACTCCATTGGCTACGATCGGCACGGTGCATTCGGACAGAACTCAAACATGTGAGTTTAGCCGCACGTGCTTGACAGAAGGTTGAGGCGGTGAAATGCTTCAAACTCATCGCGCGCGTGCTTGTTTGCTAGTCAGTCAAATGAAAATACAGACGCGGACAGACGGACGGAGTGAAAAGAAGTGCAACGAACGCTCTCTTGTCTTGTGTTTGTTTGCGCTTGTCGTATTTATAGAAGAGCAAGCTAAATGTGGAGGGAGAATTACGACCCGAGATGCAGCGGCCTGACGATGGCAATCCGTTTTCGTTTTCCTTCGTTTGCTTACAATTCTTTCCCCGTTACCAAAACATCAATACAAAGCGGTACAAATGCTATTAGGATTGTAATGTTTGTTTTAAATGACGATAATACGTGTATCGGACACCATAATACTCATCCATTAAACTTAAAAAAGAGCATTATTGTGTGCGCAGTGTATCTTGAGTCGTGCAAGTATTTTATGAGCGGCTACGTCTTCCTGGATAGGGCGGCTTTAATCGACGGCCGCCATTGTTTTTTTTAACCATCTTGGATATCAACAAGGCACTCTGCTACCAAAAACGTACTATCGATTATCTGTGTTCGTTCTGCGGCGAACTCGGGATAGGCCGCGGACACTTAATGGCAATGAATGGTACATGCATCCAGGTTGGCTTTCCCGTATGGCACAGTTGACAGTTTTGCAACGTTAGTTCAAAACGTGCCTAAATGTTGCGAAGGCGTTCATTTTCCAATTTTTTTTCCCTCGTGAGAAACGGTTTTGCTGCATATAAACTAACCTTTGTAAAGGTTGCAAAAATGATTTCGCGCCGGATGCACGTAAATAAGAGAGTATGTCCTCTTAAGGCCATTTACACTCTTTGATGGGTCCGCACACAAGTGACGTCACGCAAATGGGAGGGAAACAATTCGGGAAATTCTAAATCGAGTTGTAAAATTGATTTTGTCCGAAAATATCGGATGAATGTTTTCTGGAGTGTATTTCTTTGCATGGGAAAGATACTTATGACGTCACAAAATTTAGTTCCCCCTCTTGCATGACCTTGACGTCATTTCTGCACGGTACCATATTTTAGCAATATAAATGGTTTGGTATGTTTTGGTTTTGTGTGCCTCCATAAATGGCTATGTAACGCAACAGTGCTCACAGACACAGTCACTCGAACCAGTCGTAGGCTAATTAGTAATCTGCAAGCACTTGGTTCAAGTTCGGTCATGTCACCACTTGCATTATATACGTCACTCTGTTGTTTCAACCAACACTAGTGTTATCACCCCTAAAATCACCGTTCGTATACAGTGGGGCAGATAACCCGCGGTTTGGGTTGGGCTTCCCTAAAAAAACGACAACAACCGTTTGTATACATAAAGAAATCCTGGAATGAAAATCCCAGGCTGCTGAGGCTTCCTATTAAAAACTATTCGTCTAGGACGGTGTTTGCTTGGTGTATAGTATGTCAAGTTCCCCCCCCCCCCACCTCGTGGACAATGACAGTGGGCAACTCCTTTAGTACGGGAGGGAGGTTGGATTGGTCACAAATGAATTCACGATGTTAGTCATTTTCCACTTCTCCCTTGTAGTATTCTCGCTGAACTGCGTAGTGCAGAGCTCTATTCATTCTCAGTTGGCCTTGCACTTCTTCCTAAAGGTACGAGATGGCGTTCATGTTCCTTTTGTCGCCAGGCGCGAGCTATTAGACTATAGTACAGTCGCTCGCGTAGCGTAGGTTCTGATTGGCTGAAGCAGATGACGTAGGAACACAATATTCAGCCAATCACAGCTTTGCTGTCGTTATTAGTCCTGGCTCGAGTAAATAATGTAAATGATCTAAATTTTCGAAGTATACTCACACTTCCTCAGAGAGGGATAGTCAGCCAACCAGCCATTAGCTTGGTCAGCAGGGGAAAATCCCGTAACCTGCCAGGATTTTTTTTATTGCTTCGTACCCAGGAATTTTGTTTGGACGGTGCAAAGAAAGTGTGAATTAAAAATTGGGAGTGAGAAATTCACTGGAGGTGTCCAGAAAAAAGGTGGAGGGTGGGATGCAGGGGACGTAATTCCCTTAGAGCCCCTGTAAAACAGTTCATTTTTAGCAATTTTGTCAACTGCAATAGATGCCTTATGTGCATATTTTTTTTTTATCAGATTTTGCTCGAACTTCAGGTCGGGGTGGGGGGTGGGGATACCTGCCTTGCACTTTTACTACGATTTTTTCAATGTTCGTAATAGCCTAATAACAAGTGGCTCCTGCAGTCTTTATTCACAACGGACGAGCACAGAAGCTTAAATAACTATAGAAGCCCAAAGCCATTCGGTGAAACGCAGACTTATGTGTTTAAAAACGCCAAATATCGGTGGTGTGTGTATACAGTTGGTTGTCTTTTGACTTTTCTGATATACTGTACCGTTGAATGGTGGTTCCTCCTTACTTTGCTCTCGTGTAATCTGCCTTGGCCGCCGCTAACCAGGCTATCATGTGTTATTATCGTCCCAACTGAACTGGACTCTGGCCTTTTGTCTCGGGGCAAAATTGCTCCCTTTCTCTTTCCTGCAGGCCATCCATCCATCCTCCCTCCCTCCATGTTTCTGTGGCCAGCCAACTAAATGGCCACATCTGTTGTTAATGGAAACGTAACGATTGGGGTTCGACGCCCGTCGGTGTGAACTGCAACATCGAAATTGCAAACCTCACACGTAGACATACGCAGACGTTTTTGTCCGTTACGCTGTGGCATATATATGCCCAGAACCTTCTGGCTGAAAATTAACAATCATTGATTTCCGAATGACGATGTTAAGTTCAATTTAAATTCCTGGTACGTCGAGTACATCAACATTATCAATCAGTCTACATCACGCATGAAGACAAAATACCATAAACACCGTTGTAACAAATAAATAAATTAAAAAATTAAAAATTATTATTTGTATCATTATTATTATTACTTTTTTTGTGTTTTGTATGGTGAGATTTGCAGGGTGGCTTCTACCTAGAAAACTGGGAGAATTTAGGGAATTTGATAAATATGGGCTACACAGAAAATCAGGGAAATTTAACATTTTCCGGAAAGTCTTTTTATCTGCACAATAACTAATCCGGATTTCACTTTTTGCCTCTAAAACCTTAACTTTATTTCAGTTAAAACTTCATGTCCTTTTTGTTTCATTTAGTATGATATACGCGAAAACTCTTTAGGACTAAAGAGTTACTTTGTTAAAATGTGTCTCTACTTTTGTTCAGAATATGGCTTTCTTTTTTTTTTACTAGTTAGGTCAGTGCAATTTTTGATTTAGCAAAGCAATGTGATATAGTTATGGCGATTTGAGTGAAATGTAAAAAAAAAAAAAATGTTTTTCTTCCACCGACCGAAAAAAATCTGGGAAAAATGCCAGTATAGGTCTGAAAAACCTGGAAAAATCAGGAAATTTCATTACGAACGAGTTTTGAACACCACCCTGATTTGGATACTAATCAATGAGCTGCAATGCCCATTTTGCAAATTCGACAAAGAAGCATAGTGTTGTGAAACGAGGCGAGGTCCCTACCCCCCACCCCCGTCCTACTACGGATTTGTTCCCTTTACCTAACATCCCCCCCCCCCCCCCCGGTACGTCAACCATGAACTCGTCACCAATGTCGGTCGCCACTCGCCAAACGGCGAGGAAAATTCAGCAGTTGGCGACTTGATTTTTAGAGCTACTCGCCAAAATGGTGACTGATTAACAGACCTTGATGCTTAAATTGTCATATCTCGGGAACCGTATTAGCTAGAAACAAGCGGTTTGCGGTGTTGCGTGCAGAATTACAAGGGCTCTCCAACCAAGTGTGCAACAATGTCGCTAGCCACTTTACTTGATTGGAGAGTTAGATTAATGCAAACAATATTTAAGCAATAAGTAGTAGCACAACTGCTAAACATGGCGAGGAGGTAATGAACAATGGCGAGTGCATTTTAATGTCTACCGGCCAAATGGCGAGTACCACACAATTCACATTCGTGAAGGTTGGTCACAGTTAAGAACCTCCGTGTAAGCACCTAAAACCATTTCAAGTCGCTTTATCTCAAACTACCTCGTTACGTCGACGTAAGGAGTTTAAGCGCTTTAACAACCTCCGTGTACCCACCTAACACCCACTTTCTACGTCGCTCTAAGGACGGCTTCATTGTGATTGGTTGAAAAGTGCGCGTGTAAACGTCACGAAACTAGGACGGCATATGTTACTTCGTTAAAACGAAGTCGAAAGTCAGCTAATTGAATGGGAACTCGGGAATAAAGAGGGGTTTGCTTGATGGGGGATTAGATAAACTCGACTCTACACCGACTAGGCAGAAACCTCCGTGTACCCGTGTCGTTGTGAGTTCAAGTCGACGCGAGGTAAACCTCCGTGTACCCTCGGTCACTTAAGCAACTACATCGACGTAAGCTACGTCGACGTAAAATAAAGCTATTTAAGAAACCTCCGCGTTCTCCTGGTTACACACAGGAACACAGTAGAGCCAGGATTGTAAAATGCTCCCCTGCGTTCTTTGCTTAACAACTAATCTAACTTCGTTTCTTAAAAATCTTAATTAAGAATGTTCTTTATTTTGGTAAACGTTTGGTTTAGCTTTCCCCAGACAGCATTATTAGGTTTTACACTCTTTTTTTTTTTTTTTTTAAAGGAAGGAACTACCTCTTTTCCTTCCACGGTTGGTAGCCTCTGAGTTGGGATAAGGTTTCCCTCGCTCGCTTTAGGACCAAAAGAAAAAGTAAATTAAAAAAAAAATGGAAGCAAGTCAAGGACGAGCGAGCGCTGCTACCAGAAATATATACGCGAGCAGCGTTTCGTTAAAAACATGTGGCGGCAAATACGTGAAAAACACGAATTAGGAAGAAAACCCGAACGTGAGATTGTTGTCTGAACGACTCCGAATATCAAAAAATGTAGACTTGGAAGTTGTAAAGGAGAAAATCTTATCGTTAAAAGGAGTGGATGTCCATATTTTTGCCCAGCTGTTCTCCTCCAGCAGCTGGCGTTGTTGTTGTTGCACTTTCGCCGTTTTAAATCCAGATTGTTTTTTTGTTGTTGTCTTTTTTTTTTTGTTGTGAGGTGCGTTAAAAGTTTAATTGACAGACGCCCAGTTCAAAGACTAATGGCATCTTGTTAAATTCGAAAGTGTTATAGTTGGATTTTTTCGAGATGGCGATAGATTAAAAAAAAAACGGGCAAGTAACGCGGGTATATGCAGAAAAAGAACACTGCTTTTTTTTTATATATATATATATGTACACAACGTCGTAAACCCGCCGCAAAAAAATGTTTTCCAATGGAGCTTTGAGGTGGTGTATAAGCTACGTATAGGTATCTCAATCGAATATCACATTTGTTGTATAAATTGTGATTTTTTTTAAACGGTAATTCAGGACAGTAAACTTTTGGTAGTAGCCTAATTAAAGAAAAGTGAACAATAGTGTTCATGAAGTAAAATAACAAGGCAGAGGTCTGTCAGAATCATCTATTCAGACTCGGAATCAGGTCTGGATTCGACTTCCAGTAGTGTGGATATGTTTTTTACTCTTTTTTTTTTTTAGTGGCATTCCCACAAAGACAGTTGGATGTGCCAACTGTGTGATTTGGGATTTTAAAACAGCGCTGTCATTTAAATGACTGGTTTTGTCATTTTTCTATCATTTGGTAGACCTTGGTGCGTAGTGACTTTCCGAGACGGGAAAAAAAGACAAAAACAAACATAAAATATAAGTGGCAAGAAACCCAAAAGATGCTGAAATTTACAAGCCTAAGGGCGCGTTTACGCAACGACTCGCCTTTGCATTCTCGCAGCGAGAACTCAATCGCGATGGCAAAGGTTACATTGCCATGGTAACAACGCTAAATGGATTAGCTAAATCCGACATCGTTTGAGTAAATACTTGCAGTCTTATAATCCGTGCCTATAATATAAAGAATTCCTCATGACGAAACAATTTTCCCAAACGCTTCTGAACTCACGTTATTTGCTGTTTTCGTTGCGAGGCGGCAGACATAAAACCGCCGCCATGTTGGAATTTGAGGTGATTTCTAGCTTCTAGCTGCGAGAATGCAAAAGCGAGTGGCTGCGTAAACGTGCCCTAAAGGCCTTCGCCAACCAGCGTGAGTGTTCTCAAGAGGTATACGCTGGTGGTTGTCAGTTTTTGCTTCCTGTAGACTTGTTTACCATTCTACCATTTACACTTTATAATATTTGTAGGCAGAGTTTCTGTCAGATTCAGTCTATTCAGCGATACATACCTAAATTCTATTCTTTTTTTTTTACGAGCCCCTATATAGTGTGTAATGTGATGAGTATTTCAAGTTAACAAAATTTAAATTACTTAACTACTATTGTATCTTATTTGGGGCCATACACAAACGTTGTCATGCAAAAGTTACCCTTTTCTAACCACCCTCCCCATCACATTCTATCACTACTTTTGCAAATCCTCCGCCCCCCCCCGCCGGGGGAAAAGGGGTGCGAACGGTGGCCCCCCCCCCTCCCCTCTCCTTTACCGACGAAGTGGAAGATAACTTGGCTGTTTTCCCTGTTTGGCTGTTTACCGGCTTGTTTTGCTCTATTAGTCCGAAAATATCGTTCCGTTTTTCCCTCCGTAATCTTTACCCCGTTTGGTAGTTTTACCAGGAGCTAATAATGTAGAACGTGTAACTCCCGTAGAACGCGAGTGTGATCATATTGTAACTAATATTCATATTTCATCCCTTGTTGCAAGGTCATCTGGGAACGAAACTGTGGTTTTCGGTTCCCGGATCCAACTCTGCTAAAACAACATGGCCACAACCTCAGTTTACCAATGAAGCAACGCTAAAAGGCGTTGTAGCTTTCCGGCGCACGCGTGCACTAGGGTTTAGTCAGTACGCGAAACACGTGAGATTTGTATTCCATTCGGCCTTGGCACGAAGAAGCCATCTGCTTCAGCGCTTCACGCTCGGAGAACGCTGTTGCTTGCGGTGGTGTCAACTTAAAGAGAACGAACTTCTTATTTTTAATGCGGGTTATCCCAGAAAACAGTTACGACCCGTCGTTCCACATTTGACCGCATAGGGTCGCGACTCATAACGAGAAATGGAACATCCCGTAATATTACCATGGACACTCAACTATCCAGCCCATTTGGCTTTCCGTCCTGTTTAACCTTATCTCAAGCTGTAATTGTGTATTTTCCTTTCTGTTCACTTGGTGTGTGATGCACAGACAAGCGTCCCTCCAGTGCAGATTGAAAAGTGTTTGATTATTATGTATATGTGTGCGTGTTAAATGCGGTTATGGACGTTTTCTTTTGGCCGTGTCAGTATGACTGAGAGTAGGACTTCGGCCTTTGGTCTTAAAGCTCGTGGGTTCAATTCCCGCTCAGGCAGTCTGACATTTAAGTCCAAAAGGCAACGTAAATAGGTTTGCATCTGTATTTATTTATTTATTAATCACGGACCCTCCGTCGTGTCTTACTGGTTCTTCTTTATGAAGCTCCTGTTATTAATCTGTTCGGTAAAACAAAATCACATGCGCCGTCACAAATTAAGTGACCCCACTCCCCTCACCCCTTGTCCGAAACTATCACACTCCGTGAACCTCCCCCCCAAATTCCCCTCACCCCTACCCTCTTGCCTAGCGTTATTTGTGTACGACCTTCAGCTTTTCTTCGCCACACCTCACTACGTTCCCTGGGAAATTCATGCAAGGTCTTCCAACCAGTTCCTTAAATTTTTTTCTTCTTATTGTCCCGTGCATGTGTCGTTGTCACTTGTAGCTCGAGACATTTTGTTTGGGTGCGTCTCTTAGCCCAGCTTCTGCAAATAGAATTGGTTCATGGTCTTGGGTTATTCTTTGCACTCGCGATGATAAAAAAAAATGAGACAAGAAATTTTGGAGGAAGTGACGTCACTTTGACGTCAGGGGCCAGGGCTACGTGCGTGTCGAGTTCAGTCTTTGGGTTCAATAGTTGCCAACCCTCATGATATGTAATATGGTAGAATCATGAAGGCCTGTTTGTCTGCATGTTTTTATTTAGTTTTTAATAATTTCTTTTTGAGTCTTTTGTGTAGGGGTGCTCCCGGTGTAGAAAATGTGAAAATTTGCTAATGGCAAAAAATATATATATAAAAAATGTGATTAAATGCAAAAAAAAAAAAAATACGAGCAGTGGTGTGCAATAAAGGGAAAACTCACAACTGGAGTAAAAAGAAAATAATAAATTTATTCGTCCTAATTTTTGGCCCGGAATTATGTGCATCTGTAATTAATTTCGCAACCTTGATATCAAAAGCTATAGGACCGACACGTGGTTTTTTTTTTTTTTTTTATCTATATGGGTTAACATGATCGTAAAAATTGCGCGTAAAATGCAGTGTCCAAAGCTAGGTATGCGAAAATTGTGAAAAAAATTAGAAGTATGCATGCAAAAAGGTGAAAAACTGAAAAGTAGGTAAGCGAAAAAAGTAAAGTAATGAAAAGTTGGGATATGGAAAAATGTGAAAAAAGCAGGTACCTATGGCAGCACCCCTGTTTATGGTAACTGAAAAAATTCCAGGTCGTGTAGACAAACTGCATGCTCAATCTTTGAACCTTAAGAGATGTTTTTTAAATGTAAGACGTCTAGTGGAACCGAGGAGTCGAGCAGGGAAACCACCGATCGCAGTAGAAGCTCACAGAAGGTCTAGAATATATCCCATACATGCTGAAAGAGCCCCTGACTGGCTGACCAGTCTAGCAGGAACTTTGCCAGGTTCCCCTTCAGTTTCCGGATTAGTTTTGCACCTAAAGACAGCTAGGCGGGTTCTCAAACTCTCCTCACCCACCACGGCCACTTAACACTTAACATGCACATTACGGGTCTTGCACATTACACTAAAACTTAAAGACGGGAAAGCCAAAGGCTCACAAGAAATAACTAAATACAGATGCAAACCTATTTACGTTGCCTTTTGGACTTATATGTCAGACTGCCTGAGCAAGGAATCGAACCCAGGACCTTTAAAACCAAAGGCCAAGGTCCTGGGTTCGATTCCCCGCTCAGGCAGTCTGTCATATAAGTCCAAAAGGCAACGTAAATAGGTTTGCATCTGTATTTAGTTACGCTAAAACCTTACAGTAAGCCTCACCCCCCCCCCCCCCCTTACAGTCCTGGGTTCATACTGACCTGGAAATTAGGGGATAGTCATGGAAATGAAATACGGTGAGAGAAAGTCATGGAAAAATGGTTAAAAGTCAAGTGATACTGTAGTCAGGGATATTGGTTTTTAGAATCAAACGTTTTTTAAGAACAGTTTTTTTATGAACCGTTTTTTTTTTCGTGTGTAGAATTTCATTTTTAGAATGACCCGTGTGGTGTCGTAATTTCCACTCGCTTTGCTCAGTACTACCTTCTTGTCCTATTCTTTAAATAAAAAAAAATTAGACAAATATACAGCCATCCAGATGGAGTTATGATGCCACGCCTGCAGAGTGTGTATTATTGAAAAATTTAAAAAAAAAGTTTAAGTAATTTGGTCAGGCATATTTGAAGAAGAAACAAATCAGGGATAGTTGGGATATTCATTTTCAGATGTGAGTATGAACTCTTTGAGTCATCTCGTAAGGAAAAATAAAATGTCTTTAATAGTCTTGATTCGCGGAGTCGTTGTTTAGACGGAAAAAAATAAGTCCGTCAGACTAATGATCACCATCTATTATCAGCACGGGATTGGAGTTCTCTACTCAACTCCCGTGTTGACAGGAATCCCGAACAAAATGAAGGGAAAAAGTGTAAAACTTCGTTTAGTTGCGTAAAATCATCTCCTCAGTTGTAGACTTTTTCTTCTACTTTTTCCTTAATTTCCTTAATTTTTACTGAAAAATTCCTAATTTTCATACTTTTTTATTCGGGTATTCAGACGTATTGTTACTAATTTTTTTTTTTATTAGTAGTTGCGAACGTACATTAAGCGAACGTACATTACCAGCTTCTTAAAAAAAAGGATAGTTGGTTAAAATTTTTAAACTGTGATAGTGACTTCTTACCAAATTTAGTTTAAAGTTCATATTTTTAGCTAATTTCTCCCAAACGAATTCCGTACTTTGAGGAATTCCTACTTTTTTCTTCTTGCTGAAGCCCGCTACGGCCCCAGAATTCGTTATTTTTGTTTTCAAGGGTGGAAAGCCAGAAAATTGGTCATGTAAATAAAAATTGGTCGAAATTATTGATTAAAAATGTGTGAAATTCTACGTCGTTTTCAGCGTCTGATCGCCAAAGGCACAGAACCACCTAAACGGCACGTTCGTTGAATTATCGTCGAATGGCGATTTCAATTTGCTGGATAGTCGGCAAATCTCTACAACCACTTTTGATTCTTTGAAGGCATTCAAGTTGTATTGTGAGGATAAAAGCAGCCACGTCGGTGCAAGATACTCGGGGATTTGGCGGCTGCTTGTGTAATGGAAAACAGTTCGGCGGGCCGGTGACTAACTCGTGCCTGGGGGTACACTAGAGGGTAGTTAGGGGGAACCCCCGCTGGTCAGCCTGAAAGAAGGGAGGGTGGAAGAAAAGCTATTTGTCGGGGCTGCCCCCTTGCTGCAGAATGTTGCTCTTGTCTGGTGTTCAAAGGATTAATGATTGGAAGAATCTGTATTGAGGAGTCCAGTGTGGGGCGCCCTTCTTTTGTTGTTCCTAGCCAAGATTTGATTTGCGGCTGTTGTTCACGGTTGCATGTTTACCAGAGGTATAGGACATTAAATTTTGGTGTTTGACATTTTGCTGTAGAACATTTTGGTGTAATACCAAAATGGGGGAGGGGGGGGGGATGGCGGCACGGTGCCCCCGGCCTCCGCGATTGGCTGTGCAACTTCCCCGCCTCGCTCGCGCTGCCGCACTCGGTACGGCTATACATATAAATACAGATACAAACCTATTTATGTTGCCGTTTGGATTTATAGGTCAGGCTACCTGGGCGGGCAATCGAACCCACGACCTTTGAAACCAAAGGCTAAGGTCCTACCGCTGAGCCATACTGACGTATGGTATGGTGCAGTGGTAGGACCTCAGTCTTTGGTGTCAAACGTTGTGGATTCGATCCCCGCTCAGGCAGCCTGACATATAAGTCCAAAAGGCAACCTAAATAGGTTTGTATCTGTATTTATTTAACTCTTGTTGAGCCTCTGGCTTTCCGTCTTTAACGGCTAACGTCAGGAACAGCTACTAATAAGTTTTTATCAAAGATTACAAAAATATTACGCAGAAATGTCAGTGCAGAAAAATGTCTGCGGACGAGAATGTCCGTGCACCAAAATGTCCGTACACTAAAATGTCTTTGCAGCAGAATGTCCAACACCAGGATATTTAGCTCCGAAATTTCCCTCACCAAAATGTTTTACACGAAACTGTCCGGCTTCCGTTTACCGGAATAGATACTTTTAAAAATTTTCGTTTAATTTTGAGAATGACGTTCGTGTTGGTATTCTGAGCTGGTTGATCGGACAATAATTTGTGTAATAAAATGAAATTATTGGTCTGGCTACGTCCAGGAATTTCAAGCTGTTTCAACTGCCAGATGATTAGCCACTCACCCCCCCCCCCCCCAAAAAAAAAAAAACGGCGGTTATAAACAGTATTTAGTCTGGCAAACCTGTATCCAGTTCGTCATCCATTTTTTATACTTGTAGAAACCAACTTGAAAGCTCACAAAATCTGTGCTCTGAATTCGCCCGCCAATTCTACATCCTTTAGGTCGTAAAACTGGGGCGGGGGGGGGGGGGGGAGAGAGAGAATGGGTAGGGGCATTAAAATTGCACGGAGCCCAGACGCACATAGGGGTGCCAGTGTAATTGATGTAATGACTGGCGGTGTAAGAGGGTGCATTTATTTAGTAGTCAGTCATTCGTCTTTAAAAAAAAGTAAATGGACTGTATTTCTATAAAGTATTTATTACGGCAGCTGTGGTCATTGACAAGATTCCCCCACTCCTTGCATACAATTTTAAAACTACTTGCGCCGTAATACGAAAATAAATTAAGTAAAATTCTTAACCTAAACTCTCAAGAGAGCAGGATATGCTAAAGAAAAATATGAAAATATTGGGTCTTATTTTTAAACCAGGGGTGCGGTAGGCCTACCTGTTTAGCCTAGCCTATATACATACTGTGTCAATATTAGTAGTACACAATATATATCGAAGCAACCTTGATAGTGTCAACGAGAGTAGGTTGGTGTCGCCTATGCAATCCAATAAATAGCCCTCCGTAATTGTAAGGCTGTCACGGAAACACTGTGGGAGTTTGTTTTTGTGACGGACCTTATTGAAGGGAGTGGGCCTTATGGAGGAGAAGTGGAGTGCACGGGGAGGGGGGTGGGGGGGGGGGCATTGCCCCTTGCCCCTGTTCTATTTGTAAAAACAAATGCCCTTTTTTATGGTGACATATGCTGGCCAGACAAAAGACGTATTAAAGGATACAAAAAAAAGGCGTTAAAAAGCGAAAAAGCAAAGGAAAAGGGGAAAAAATGGTCCTCAGAGAAGCAACAAGTCACTGTGCCCTTTTACTAAAAGTTGCCCTGCCCCTTCCCCCTCCCCCGAGGGGTCCGCACGCTACTGTGAAGGAGAGTGAGGTGAGAGATATTTCCGCGAATTGCCGGAAACTAAAACGAACCAAGAGTCTGATAACTGAAGAAAAAACGGCTTCACCGTTTAGAAAAACAACATTAGAGCTCGTATCCCCAGTAAATACTCACAGCCGTGAAGGTAGACGAATAAAAACGGATGAGTTCACTAGAACGCAACGTATAATTTGAACTCCAATACCAGAGAACACGGACTGTTTTTTATCAATGATTATGTTAGAAAGAAAGCGCAGTTTATGTTTGAAAAGTATGTTTCGATGTTTGGGCGTGCACGCATAGTTTGTGTATTCTACAGACATTTTTTTTTTTATATTTGTCTGTGTTTGTCGTTTTATTTATTAAGTCTGTTTCATGTGAGTGGGTATATGCGTATTTTGAATGCATTTATAATTTGTGAAACAAGCAGGCTCCTATAGTTTGGCAGTTTTTTTTAACCTGTGTTTGTGTTTGAAGGTCGTTTGAGGTGGTTATTTCTAGTTCGTTTGATTACACGGGATAGCACAACCAACGTGAATCGAAGAACTATTGAATCAGCCTATTTCTTGTTCGTGTCTTGCTTCAGATCTGTACACTCCTTCGAATGGGACGTTACCTTTTCCTTATTGACTTTCTGCATAGCTCAGCTCAATCGCCATTTGTGTCGTTTTCTGAAAAGTATCGCTGAGTTGACCTTATAAATACCGGAAGCTACGTTGTTGGCTTGTTGAAGGCACGATGTAGCCCCACGTGGTTGGCAGCTGAAGCTACTAAAGTTGTGTTGCTCGTTAGCGAAAAGAAAGAAGAAAACCTTCTTTAATAAAGAATAGGACACAAGGCGGCCTCTGAGAACGCGGAGGCCAAGGTGAAAGCTGCGTTATGTGATGTAAGATAGCCGTTAATGACTCGATATGTTGTGTGGTCTTTCTGTCAGGAACAAACTGCAGTCAAAGCCCGTCTGTCTTCAAGATTTCAGATGGAGAGCCGAAGATTTCGGATGCCTACTCTGACTAAGTTATAAAGTTGCATAAAACGTTCCCGTGGCAATGTGGCATAATGTATGGTGTTATTTCTATTCCACACAGATATTTAATTAATTAATTAATTAGTGTTTAATTCATTAATTAAGTAAACGTTGGAAAACAAACAACACTATGAATTACCATTCGGACGGCCCTGAACGCAAGAAGAACGATTGAGTAAAGTTGTATACGTTTTCATTTTATTTAACAAAATTTCCATTCTGCGTTTATTTTTCAATCCTATTAACGCAATGATTGTGGATCTAAACTAAACATCAACTTCCATGAGCAGTACCAATTGTAATTTTTGTTGTTCTTTGAAAGTAACATCTTCGGGACCTTGTGCCAAATGCTTAGGCTATTTAGATGAGTACCGATTTCGAGCTTAGCTGATCGGAGCTCTCTGGTGTCAGAAAAATTAACTTAAAATGGAAATATGTGTTAAATTGCGTAAAATTGTGCGCGCAACGGAAATCAAATAATTCTGGCTTTGAATTTTCGGTGTCTGTTCTAAAAAAGCCTAGCATTGTATATATTCAAGGCCAAATTTATTTTTTTAAGTTTCTTAATTTAAGATCAAAATTAGGTTACAATTATTTTCGTATCTACATATGGGGATTCACTACGTCATCTCAAAACTACTTCAGTGTCGGAATTATCCGTTTCGTTATCGGCTTTACGACTTTTGTTTCCTACCAGCTAGTAATCATCTAACCCGTGAAGGTAACCTGTGTTAAGGATGGCACGTACCCATCAGGTACCTGCCGGTAGCTTCCGTTATCGGATTGCGGAAGCTACTGGCGAACTACATCACTGACCCGTCGGTAGCTTCCATTATTGGATTGCTGAACAGCTACTAGCGAGCTGTTGGCCATGCGGCCGATCATGCCGACAGTCTTCGAACGTTTACGATATTAATAACGTAGATATACGAATATTATCGATTAGTCTTACCTCTATTTGTCAACCGAATCCCTAACCATTTTTCCTTGCGACGTGGTGTTGACATCGACGGATATGGAGAATTCGCCGTTGTTTGAAATTCAACTTACTTTAGAACAGTTCGCTGGAACTCAGGTCCCATATGGCCCTAAGTTGTGACCGACAGTACACATCGGTGTATACCATCTCAGCCTATATACGCACGATTTGTGCACAATTTCTGGTTGGGTACGATTGTGCAGGGATCAAGCCCATTCGGGGCGAGAAATACCCTTGTGCTCATGATTGTATCACGGAATTGTCCCTCTCCATCCCGGAGTAAAACTCAGCAGTCGAAAAGGACGTTAAAACTGTAACTTTCTAATCCCTTTCCTTTTTCCAACCACCAGAATAAAAAAAATGTTAAATAAAAGTTATAGTGTTATTAAGTTATTATCAGGTCCATTAACTTGTTCAACGAGTTTGGAATATAATAATAATAATAATAATAATAATAGTAATAACAGTAATAACGAGTTATCCTTTCACGAGGACGATCTATTTAGCATTTGCGCCGACTTGATAAAACCGCGCATTTTTACGACGTGTTTTATGATTTCGACAACGACCTCAAATTGATCATTTGAATACAAATTTTTGCTTAAAAGCTTACCAAGGTCAACATGTCTTTTATTGCACTGCTTCTGTCTTGTGGCTGCCATCGGTTTCTAATGACTTTATTTCGGCTAATTTTTGTTTTATGGCTGTTGCTAATAATAACCATTTTTATGAAGAACGACATTATTGCTTCTGTGACTCGTTGTATTGCTAATTTAGCAGCCAATGAGATGACGTTATAATCCAAAACCATCTTAGAACCGTGCGGCGGTATATATTAAAATTCATCACCATGACAACACCATCGGGCGCTAATGGGAATTTTGGGAAAAATTAATAAGTTCCCTTTAATCACTGAATGTTGTTGCTTTAGCGATTAGCTGGGAATCATTAATTATCATAATAACCTTGAATTCTTTCTTCAAGGTAATTACAACATCAATGTATTGATTTTATCTTTTCTAGTGCGGTGGCATTGGTGGTTGCTGGGCCGCCAAAAGCCGGATTAAATATTGAACCGTTGGCTGATTTAAGATTCGGGGTGTACGTATTACATATAACCGTCGCAAAGTTTGGGCAGCAGCCGATGGGCAAGACACGTTCGCGGAGGCAGCTAACGTGATGTGATGCCAATTAAGCGGTAAAGCACCATTAATTTTTCATAAGCAGCCTTGAACTTATTCTGACGACGGACGCAAATTCAGTTTGCTCCACTCCACTAAGAGTGGAGCAAACTGAATTTAACGCGCTTAAATCTGCGTTAGGTTTAGCATGGACACACAAATTTGCTTGAACGAACGGGCCTATAGATCCGTCGAGGCTCGTCGGAGTTTTTCATAAACTATTAGCATAAACTGTTTTTTTATGGTTACACTGTTTTTTTTTCCGGTGTACTTAGTCGGTTGTGGGATTGGATCCAGCGTTCTTTTGGCTGATAGTCGATCACTCTGACCAACGGGCTGTGATTGGTCGCGTTGCTCCGGATCCCCCTTAGAATACAACTGTCCCGACTGGGGCTCAAACCCGGGACTTCCCCCCTTATTAGCGGGCGCTCTAGCTATTGCGTTACCATTCTGGCTACAGGCTTCAGCCGAGCTGAGTAGATGTTCAACCTTTCTCTGTGGTAACCTAAAAGTTTACAAAATACACAAGGACGGAAAATAACTTGCTTCTTGGTGCCAAGAAAGAATTTTAAATGTGGCGGTCAAGAAGCAAGTTGCTTTCTAGGGATCGGCCGATATGACTTTACTGATCCGATCCGATACCGGTGAAGGGTAAACCGATCCGATCCGTTACAATACCGATGTCGATATCGATAATAATAATAAAAAAATCACGACTAAAAGTTTAAATTTCATGGCAAAAAATGCAACTTCGTTTTCTGGTTTTGCATGGGTTCCAACTGTTTGAAAATGTCAAGTTTCAACTGTTGAAATTATCGAAAAAGTTCTGTACAGCAATAACAGCATTTTTATTTTTATTCCTACCTATGGCTTCAGTACAGTCATCTTCTCAGTTAGAATTTAGTTAGTTGTTATAAAACTTAAGAGCATTGGAACTATCACCTGCTACATTTTCATTACAAACTGAGCAAATGGCTTTGCTTTTCTCACTTGGTTATTGCTTTTGCTGCGCTTGGTGTCAGTTTTGCAGGGAAGATAGTTGCGGTTCTTACCATAAAAAATATCTGTATCGGAAGCCTTATAGTGGTCCGATACCGATATGGCAAAAACACCGATAAATACAGATTATACCGATTCCGATATCAATATCGGACTATCCCTGTTGCTTTCCCTTCTTGTGTGTGGTTGTGGCCTTCAGGTCACCACTGAGAATGGTTGAACTGCATACGTTCGGTTGGTCCTACCACGGCTGATCCCGGCAGGGTGGACTGCCAGGATCCGTTCCGGTAGTGCAGGGTTGGAGAACCCCGGAAGCCCCTACACTTTTTTAAGCAGGAAGTCCTGTGTTCGAGTCCCAGTGGGGGCACTTGGTTTTTTCTTTCTCAGGTCTAGTGTTCTATAGTATCATCACAATACCATTCTTTAATGCAGACTATTTGCTTCCTTTACCTTGTTATTTATTCTTTATTTAGGACTTAGTTATCTTCCTTCTGCTTGATGCCAAAGAGTTGAAACTGAGAAAGAAACAACGTTTAGACGAGAGTCGTGATTATATGAACTTTGGGTTGAATACAAATGCACAACGGGGGAACAAGTTGATTTTGGATGGCCTACTTGTGTTTGGGAAGACCGAGTGGTGATCTGGAGTCGCTGGTTCGAAGCCAGGGGATCGTACATTTCCAGGAGTAGCTTCCCGGTCGCGAACAACAAGAAGTGAAGAACTTTTTAACTGACGTGTTGACTGTATATCAAATCTGCAAATCTATGAATGGCTTTCCGTCCTGTTTTCTCCAATAGTTTTTAACCTACTGTTTGCCATAATTTTCCAGTATTGTACCGTGTTCTAGTAACTATTGGTTAGTTCCAAATCGAAATAATCCTGTTTACCCGCAGTAAATATTATCAGAATTTGAGGGTGAGAGTTTAAACGATGAAATAGTGACGCAGAATTATTGTTAAATCAGAAGTTGATCCCTGTGTTGCCCGGCGCGCGCTAGAGGACAATTTCATTTCCGTGCACAGTGGAGGCATATTTAGTCGGCAGTAAAAAAAAATAAGCTGTCACACACCTAAAAGGTTTATGTATTGAAATCAACATAGGGTCGTAAGAGTTTTTCCAGTAAACCAATAATTTATCAAATGTGCGTGTTAACTTTTTTCTTGAATGTGTACCAACTGTGGATGCATTAAGGTCATTTCAGTGAATTATGAGTCGTTAAAGGGACGTGCCCTCTCACTATTTTCGTGTATCCCACGTACAAACAGCTTTTGCGATATTTACGTAGGTTTGAATGAATGTATCAAAACCGTCTCACGTGGGGAAAACGCAGAAAAAAGAACGTGTTTGTAACATTTACATATGTTTGTCCTTATGTTGCAAAAGCGAGTTGAAGCGGGTTGTTACCAAACGAAAGTTGCAGCATCTAGCGATGTTTAATCTTCTCGTAGCAAGCAAAGGAATGCACCAAGAAATATCGTTTACCACAAGAGACAAGCCTCGTGCCTCCTTCATCATTGAGTAAAAATTTGGTCCGTCCTCGTGCATCTGGAAGCAAGCTGTAAAGGTCAACGATACTGCCTTAGTCCTTTTGTTATTACTAATTTTTAATTGGGATATACTCTAGTAAAACAGCCCTCTAGCTTTTTGTGGATAATACGGCTAAAATGCTTTCGCACTCAGCCTATAACCTGACTAAAACTAATGCTAATTAATTTGAAATTATACCCCTCGCGCTACGGGCTCGGGATATAATTGCAAAATGATTAGCATTCGTTAGTTTTAATATCTGGTTACAGGCTTCGTACAAAAACGGTAGCCGTATTATCGACAAAAGCTCTAAGGCTATTACTACTGAAAATACCGTGGTGCCATCTAGTGGCATTAATATCGTTAACCATTACCGCCTGCTTCCAGGTGGACGAGGACGAACCAAATATTTACTCCATAATTAGGAGGCACGTGACTTGTTTGTAGTGTTAAAAGATATTGCGTTGTGCATTACTTTGCTTGCTGCGAGTAAGTGTTAAATAGAACTCGACGGTGCTCGAAACTGCAGACTTTCATTTGGTGGTGCCCCGCCTTTAAGCAGCAAAACCAATGAGGATGTAAGCACCTTTAATAAAGGTTGTTCGCTGTTGTATATGGCTATCAATGATCGCTACACAATTTTCAGCGATTTGTATTTATTTTGTATGAATAAGCGTTACGAGATGACTTCAGCACGTCTCGACAGGGTTCATACCGACCTGGAAAGTCAGGGATAGTCAGGGATATGAAATACGGTCAGGAAAAAAATTAAAAATTGCTGAAAAGTCAGTTATAGTCAGGGATATTCGTTTTTAGAATGAATTGGTTTTTTTTAGAATCATTTTTCATGAACCGTTCTTTTTTTCATTTTTAGAATTTCGTTCTTAGAATGACCCGTGGTCTCGTAAGTTCCACTTGCTTTGCGACTTACTTGCTACCTGCTTGTCCATTAAAAAAAAAAATGAGAAAAATTTTCAGCTGCCATCCAGGTAGAGTCATAATGCCAGGCCCGCAGAGTCAACAGTTGACTGTTTTATTGAAAAATGTTTATAAAAAAAGGTCAGGGATATTTGAAGGAATAAGTCAGGGAAAATCAGGAATAGTCAGGGATATTCATTTTCATATATGAGTAGGAACCCTGCTCGATGTTTGTGATTCACATTTTGTTCACCTCTCGATAAGTCTAGTTTTGATCTCGTGCATAGTGGAAATTTAACGAATTGTTTCAGATAGTCAGCTTTGCACACAACGGAAACAATCATTTTATTTGGCTTCCCTGCGCACATGCTAAAACATATACAAGTACGTTCGAAATTTCAACAATTCAAGTCTTCAAAAATTTCAACAAATCTTTCGCAACCTCAGCTGGAAACTCGGCCTAACTACAACCCGTGTTAAAGTAAGTTCTGTTTCTTCTGAAAATAAGTACGCGCCACATAGCCCCAGGGTGCAAAGAAGAAAGTTCAATACACGAAGTTCTCTGTGTGAAAATTGTGTGCTCTTTTACCGAATTACGATCGATGCGTGTATTTCAAGGACCCTTCCAAATTCTTTCCCCCTCGCTTTTCCCGCCTTTCCGTTGGGGCTGCACCAAAAACGTAATGGTGGGTTAGTTGTTTAGCTCATCTTCTTCCTGCCTTGGAATTTGCCTCGGGCCTTAGCTTCCCTTTCTCTTTTAGTGAGTGGACTTGACTTAAATCCGGCCGTAGCCCGTTTTCTTTTTTTTTTCCCATTCTTTTTCCATGTTGACCGAGTCAATCAGGCCAGACGAGAAGATCAAAGTTCGAATGGAATTTTTGTTACAATTTTGCAATCTTTAATATTTCCATCTTATAATCTCAGAGATAAAAGTGGTGCTGGTGAATCTTAGTTTTTATTGTAGCCTATCCAATCAAAGAATATCTTTCTTCATTGTGAGCAAATTTCTCACGACGTAAGCTTGGGATTTCCCGAGACGATTTGTTATTCAGTATCGTTACTTTCCTGGCAGATTTCTTAATTTTCTCCCGTGTCCCTCAAGTTCCTCAATAGCATCAGTTGTGCTGCACATTGTCACTTTTGCCCGATTCCACACTGTGTCCTAAATAAGGCGAAAAGCTGACGACTCAACAAGAGTCAACTAAATACAGATGCAAACCTATTTTTGTTACCTTTTCGACTTTCGAAGGTCTTGGGTTCGATTCCCCGCTCAGGCAGTCTGACATACAAGTCAAAAGGGCGACGTAAATAGGTTTGCATCTGTATTTATCTGTGTCCTAAATCAGCGGTTCCCAACCTTTTCTGCAGTATTCCTCCCCAATGGTACTAGCACGCGATGACGCCCCCTATCCCCCCCCCCCAAAAAAAAATCAAATACTGTGTATTTTTTTTCTCATACGATCAGGCAGTGTTGCCAGCTGTGTAGAAAAGAGCCTGTCGAATTTTCGCCAAAATATCTGCACATATAATTATGAAAATGATAATTTCGCCATCCTCGTACAATTAACTTCTTTTGCGATGCATAGCGAAATAAAAAGTTCACCAATGATTTTCATAATACGGTGAGGGAGTGTTTCGCGCCTCCCCTGCACTGGCTTCGCGCCTCCCAAGGGAGACCCGCCTCCCCGGTTGGGAAACGTGGTCCTAAATAATAGGATACCATATCCACGATTTTGCCAGTTTTTTTTTCGATTTCTCAGATGAGGAAGGGCCGATGAGAAAGCAAGGGTGCGTAAACATTTTTTTCTTTTTTCACCTAAAATAATTCTGCCACCGAATTGTGTGCCGATATACCTGTGGTGAAAGTTGATCTTCTAAAGTGTCGCACGTTTTTTTTTTTCAGCCGTGTTGTCAGTTTTTTTCAAGTTGAAATTTCTTTCGAGTTGAATTTCGCGCCATCGCCATCCCCACCATGCTAGCTAGTCGTCACTAGAGCAAAGAAGCCCATCATCTTTAGATTCAGTTGCTAATGGCTGTTGGGACTGGATATAATGGCCACAGCTAATTGAATGAAAGTGGTACCCTCATCTCCCTTCATTGTCGCTTGTTTTTTTTTCTCCTATCGCATCACTCCCAAAACCTTCTTTTTATTGCTTCGATGCTAAGACGATAACTCGACCTAAATGTCACGCTCAACGTCATCTGGCCCTGAAGTATGTCCTCTCTCTTCTTTGCCCGCCCGGTCCAAGGCTACCATGCCCCATTGAAGGGCTTGGACTGTTGGTATGGTAACCAGCCTTTAGTTTTTGTGGGATGGTTTGGGCAGAGGTGGTGGAGCGAGGATGCATCTGTGGTTACCATGGATCATGGACGACGCTAGGGGGGCGGGAGGGGGGGGTCTACCCCTGAATTTTGCCACACCCCTCCCAGCGCCCATACACCATCAGATCAAAAATCAGACGTATAAACTAATTAAATTCTGGTTACTTATTAAGAAAACTAGGTTAATTTCTTTCACAGCGACAGGAAGGACTTGAGGTCACATTTTACTGTGAGAGTTGTAAAATCATCTTTTTTTTCAGCTGGTTTTATAAATATAAAAAAAAAAATGGTGTAGAAAACAGTCAAGAACGTTTGGCGTGAGAAAGAATTGCAAGAGTGTTATTTTTACTTTTATGCTTTTTTTTGGGGGGGGGACCGCAAAAGTAGCAATTTTCGGTTTGCGCCCCCCCCCCCGGCTAAAATTGCTGCCCTTCTGCCGCCTCCCCACTAAAGTGATTCTAGCGTCGTCCCTGCCATGGATTAATGGGATTTGTAAACCGATAGAGGACTACTTTGTCTTTTTCGACAAAGAAATTGAGTTGAAAGCGATACCGGTGGTTTTAGATAACGTAAAATTGTCTCTTCGTCGAAAAAATGGTTTAGAAAGCTTTCACGTTGGCGGGTTGGTTTGATTTGAAATGACCTTTCAAACAAGGGTTTAAGTAATGTAAATTTCGTTGCTGTGA
>JAHWFP010153974.1:38715-49677 GCA_023313725.1 Lithobius niger | reverse complement strand
AACCTAGTTTAATGATGTAAATTGTTTATTTGGTATTAATGTTAAAGGGAGAACTTTGTTTCCAAGGTAGTCTCCTTTTGCTACAACCATGGAAACAATTAAAAAAAAAAACTTTATTAAAAAAGAATGAATGACCGCAGCGCGAGAGCTTTAAATTGAGGTTTCCCGTTCTTATACCCAATTTTTTGTCAATTTTAACTCTGTCACGTATTGGGTAAATGTAAACATTAATCTCGTGTTTGTTATTTTTGATCATATGTGTGCTGCTTGAATTTATTTACTTATTTACCCTTAAAAGGAACTTGATAAAAAACACATGAGTTGAAAAATTCAATCTTGAACTGACAGTTCAGAAACATTTGCCATGATTTTTTTTCCTTTTTATTTTTCTCAGCAAAAGAGACAGAAAGCCAGTGCAGTGTTTATGCAAGATTTTCATTTTACAATCCAGGATTTCTCATAACGTTTCCAGAAACTTTTTTAAGGAATAGGCCTATTTATAGGCCTTTTTAAGGATATGGCCTATTCCTTAAAAAGTTCCTTGAAACGTTATGAAAAATCCTGGATTTAAAAAAATAGAAATCCTTCATAAACCCTGCATTCCTCCAAGACCTCATAGCTAGACGCCCTCTCCAGCTTCTTCCTTCCATGCTCGAGACAGATTAAGTGCAGCAGTGGCTAAGGGCTTTTAAGTTTCGTTTAAAGGGATTGTCACAATAAACTATACAAACTGTTCCTTACAGTCACAACACAAAAGTTCGTAAATCGAGATAACGTCATTAGCTAAGTTTAGAAATCTCGGGTTACCCTTCTTGGCTCCAGGACTCGTGTTCTGTTTGTGTAACATACAATAACGATCGTGGTTGAAGACACCTTAGACCCAACAAGCTCTTATAACATCGATGACTTGGATGGAGGTTATCAGGCGAGATCATCGGAAAATCGTTTGTTCAACGCGGAAGGAAACAAAAGATAAAATCCCGATACTGATGTTGGAAGCTGGACTTCAGAAGAGGGGCTTATTCAGAAAGATGAATGAAAGGGACCCGGGGGGGGGGGGGGGGGTACCAAATGATTAGGTGGGGTGAGCGGGGGTACATCGTGAGAGTGAATGAAAAGAGTTGCATGGGAATCCGATCCTCTTGTGACAGAAGGTCATACCCAACAAAGAGACTGGTAGCCAGTAATGTGCCGGCTGTTGGCTTTTCTCTTGTCCTCTTCCCCAATAACCAATCTACTTGATGGCTGGCTTTCCAGACTGGCAGTGACCCCATGAAGATTAGGAAACGAAGAATACAGGCAGAATTGGACTTTTAGTTTATGCCCCATTAAGTTTTAATAACCATCACGTGCATGACCAGCGTGCCTGTCCGTGTGCACCATGTGTCGTGAGGATCTGTTGTTAAACCGATGTTGATTTTAACTTCGTTGGGGTCTTGAGTATTCTTGAACTAATAGGACGAAAACATACTCCCACTGGTCGTTGATGGAATGGAGATGTGCTTCGTACGGAGGCTAGGTAACCAATGCAGCATCGTAATGGATGTTGTTGCAGGGACGTCCACACAAGGGGGGGGGGGGGGGCTCCAACCCCTGCCTACATGGCAAAGTGGCCTTTTTCGCCGACATTCGCAGTGGTGTAAAAGACCCTAAAAAAGCAGAAAAAGGGTCAATAGCGGATAAGAGGGGCAGAAATGGTTAAAAATCCCAAAGAGGGGTAAAAAGAGGTTAAAAAAAGGGACAATAGCGGCTAAGAAAGTGATACAAAGACGGGCAGAAATGGTTAAAAAGTCCCAAAGAGGTTAAAAAAAAGGTCCCCAGAAAAAAGTTGGCTGCCCCTGCCCGCTTGGGGGTCTGTGCACGTCCCTGTGTTGCTGCCAGAACAACAACAAAGAAAATAGTTGATTTCAAAATGATTTTGTACTTGGGGGGGGGGGGGACTACCTTGTGGAAAATTAAATGTACTTGGGCAAAGTGTATATAGTAAGCAGGCCTGTGGCACACTTGCTTATTAAAAATACAACGTATGCTTTTTGGTGTTTCGTCCACTTAACATTTCGTGGTTTCATCCTTTTTTAGTAAAGGGGAGCATACATTCTTTTGTGACTCACGATGGGATGGGATGGACTCAACGAGTGTGGTTCACGTTTATTGCAAGAACAATTCACGCATAAGTGTAAATTGGAAATAAGCCATCAATCAGTGAAAACCACACGTTATACACTAAAACTAGCGTAGTACAGTAAGCCGCCTTTCAGCAGTTATGGTTCATTTGAGTGACTCGACCAAGATTCAAACTGCGTGACCCGGATTCAAACTGAGAAACCAGTTCATCATAAGATGACTGCTATGCTTTGACTGATATGGTCAATCGTAAAGGCGTTAGGACAGTGATCTAAAGATGAACTGTTTTGTCAGTTTGAATCCAGGTCACGCGGTTTAAAACTTGGTCGCGTCACTCAAATGAATGGTTTGCCAGTTCGAATCCATGTTACTCACTCAGACCAAACGTTCAAGTGCACGGATTTAATTTAATGCATACATTTAGTGTATGATCAGCTCTGCAATTATCCAAAAGTGGGTGCTAGAGTAAAATGTAGGTCCCCAAAAAGACTAAACAGTTTTGGGTACCAGGTTGTGCCCTAATTTACAGCAGTTTTATGTACAAACTAGCATCGTACCTGGCTTCGCCCGGGATTTGTTTGACCCGTGGTTGTTTCCCAGTATTTGCTTGGTGCTGCCTGATCGTTCACTGCAACAGTCAATTTTTCTTTGTGTAACACTCCCCCTTTCCGTCAATCGTCTCCCTCCGCAAAGCAATATCGTAATCAAATAGTGGCTCTAACATAAGCACTGCCCCACCAACGGGCATTCCCCGTTCAGGCCCCTCCCCACTCCCAGTAACGTGCGAAAAATAACTGTCCATCGTACATGACGTCATTTAAGACATGCCTTTGCGATGACCGCGCAGAGCAAATTGTTAGTCGAGGCAACAATGTGCCAATTTCAACTTCTTTTCAGAGCACGTTTTCATTGTTCCCTTTCCGGGGGTCGTCGTTGCGGTTGCTTCATTTCTGCTATGAGACTTTGGTTTATAATGTAAAGTTTGTGCCTCCTGCTTTGAATTTCAGGGCACCTTTGCCTCCTGCACCATTTTCAATTTACCAGTAAGACTAGTCTGCTGTGAGTGTCAACTTTATTCCGCAATATTGTTGTAGTTAGCAGGGTCGCACTGGGAGGGCCATTTAGACTTGGGGAAATGATTAACGTAGATCACTCTCTTGTGACATTTCGTAGGAATCAGTCATCATAAAAAAAATTGAATAGACCCCCCCCCCCCCCCCGGACAGGACCTCGGAGCATAGGCCCCTGGTAGTTAGTCGACAGCTTTTAGAAATTCTAGTCTTTAAGTTGACAATTTTCTGACTAAATCGTTACTGGTGTTAGGTACTGCAGTACACCTTAATTGTACTGCAGCTTTTTGATATACTAAGCTCATTAACATGACTTCTGAAGTGAGAACCAGTTTACTTCGCTAAAGACTGCACAGACTCTGTCTCATATTCTCTTTTCCTGTACCCATGTACCCCCCCCCCCCCCTACCAAATACCCTTTTAATGTATTCCTAAACGATCTTCACTTTATACCTTTAGGGAAAGTTCAGAATAATCCGATCAGAAGAAACCGACTAGTAAAAACCATGCAATAATAAACTGGTGTTGTAAAAATCCCTCTTGTTAATGAGTGGTTAGTTTCCTTAGAGGACATTCGAAAGGCGTAGACGGACCGCTTCCGTGACTAATCTTCGCCACCGTCGGCGGCGGGGTTGAAGGCAGGGACTCGGGGGCGAGGTGAATGAATGTTCGTTTGTGATGAGGCAACTTTTATTTCTTGCATGTATTTTAGTGCTTCTTGCATGGCACTGCAAGCAACACGAGACTTGCTTCGTGTTTGCAACTGATAGCGGTTCACAATAAATTTAGTGTACTGCTTTCTTTCTTGCCGCTGCGTGCTTGCTGGCAAATACCTTGCGTAGAATAGGCGTGTCTTTAGCGCGAAAGTGTTTTCTCGACGAGTCGGTAGCTGGGCAAGGGAAGAGGAACTGTGGAGAATGATGCTTTTTCTTGTAATGGGAGTTGAGGCCAGTGAGGTCAGTGACCAATGCTTTAAAAGAAGGAAAGGTGCCAGCCTGTCCGGTCCCATCCCATTAGAAAATAACCGACCTCGTTGAGGGTATACACGCACTCTCCTTCTCTATTGCTATCTCATATTCTACTTTCGCTGCACGTCATAAACAGAGGGCCGTTAAATTAAAAATAAAACTGATTGGATTTGGATGCCGGCCTTACTATAAAAATTAGTTTTATAGACGGTTCACATTTAAAATAATTTAACGATGGGACTATCTGTGTTAGAATTACTGAGCCGTTTTCGGTTCTCTGGCTCGGAATGTAAATCATAGGAAACGATGTCATCACTTTTATTGCTACACTTTCATGCAGTGGCTCATAAAAACCGCACAAAGTGACAATTTTTTCTTTCGAGTATAAACCTTTTTTTTCCCTGAGGTTTAAAACAAAGAGTGATAAAATAGAAAATAGAAGTGTTACATGCAAAACGTAGTGACTGCAGTAAATAAAAGTTGATTTTTCTTAAAAAATCCCCCAAAACTTTCGAAAAAGTTGGACTTGATGTTCGGATTCTGACTTGAATTTGGAGTCATTAAAAAAATAAAAAAAACACCTCGCTTTGCCTTAAAACATTTCCTGTCGTAGGCTGGGTTTCGACTGTGTATTTAACCACATCGAGAAAGTATTTAAAAATTACATTTTTTTTCTTAGCAATAACAACTTGGATTACTGGGTGTGGGAAGCCGTCTGATGTAAAATGAAGGAAGTATCTTAATTAGAAAAATGTAAATAACAATTGTTTTGTTTTGTCATTATGATTTTTGGCTGTATGGGTAACATTTGTTGCACTATTAATAAATGAACACATTTACTAATTACTAATTATAATTTGTGATATTTTTTCTTTGTAGGTAAGTACAGTTTTTGTCTTTCCCGCATTGAAGATGCTGCCATGGTAAGATCGTTCTATACTGAGAAAATCCTATTGAGAGTGGGTGATTACGAAATGCTGTTGTAGACTGGTTTGTTGCTTTGTAAGAAACATCGGGGGGGGGGGGGGGTAATGTTTAGATACGCTTAACACAGTTGGAAATAATTATGAGTATTCTAATATAATCGAATTTTAAATGAAAATATTTTAACAACATGTACGAGTACGACATATTTGGAAAATCTTCCGTAACGTGGTTGCCGGGACAGTTGAGGGACCAGAGGGAAGGTCAAGGGAAAAAATTACACATTAAAATAGGAAATTACTATATGAGCGTGGGATGTTTGGGGCTGCTTGCTTGCTAGTTGCTATACTGTCAAAATACTAATACTTATTAAGTATTAAAAGTTTAAAATGTGATTACAATGTGTAAAAGTTTAAAATGTGATTACAATGTGTAAAAGTTTAAAATGTGATTACAATGTGTAAATTTCAATATTAACATGCACACTGCAGTAATATTACAGTAATATTACTTCGTAAAAGTTAGTTTACGTGTAGGTGATGTGGACTTGCCAAGAGACAAGCCAATTGTTGACTATAGATGGAAATTGCTGGCAGTGGTACTCAAAGGCTTCTCCTGGTAACTGGTAACTTATAAACAATTTTTCATAGCATGTCACTTAGGCTTGTTACGATTACAATCACTTGATGAAAACTGAAATTCACCTGATTATAATCAAGGACCAGGTTGACACAAAACTGTTGATATACAAGTACAAAAGCACATAAACAACCCAAAATAAAATACACTCAGTGCTGTTCAATCTTCCGCAGTCAGGAACGTATCTTCTGCTTTTTTCGGCCTGATCCATACAAAAATACGCAACCGATTAGGAACAACCAAAGTAAGAAATTAATGGCAACATTCAAACCTTTAAATTCAGGAAAAAACTAATGAAACTTTACCACGTATGTACTTCGTCACAACTAGCAACTACATGTATTTAATCAGCTCATGTGTGAGGAATGTGCCAATGTGCCACAACACCTACACCGGCTTTACTAAGTATTATTACTGTGATAATAGTTACTGCGGTGTGCATGTTAACATTGAAATTTACACGTGGTAATCACGTTTTAAACTTTTGATAATTCAAAGAGATTTATAGGTAATGGCATTTTGGCAGTAGAAACTGCCAAGCAAGAAATAGAGAAAACACTAGCAACTTTAACTATGTCATAATTATTGTTGTAATCTTACATGTTATTAACGTCTGATTATAATCAAATTGATCTTGATTATGATCAAAATAATCCGATTATAATCAAAATATTCCGATTAATTCGATGATTTTTAAATAATCACGATTATTTCCAACCCTGATGTCACTGGATGTGTCGGCTGCGTGCTGGTAAAAAAAATAAAGAATTGGATCTATTCTTTTTTTTTTTTGGTTGTTTAAAAGTTCTGTTTTACTTATATATCAACAAATTTTTGTCAACCACGTTCTTGGTTATAATCAGGTGAATTTCAATTTTAATCAAGCGATCATAATCATGATTATAATCACTTGGTGATAATCGTAACAACCCTGATACTTAATCGTGATACGTCAGGACAAATCGACAATCTGCAAAATGTTAGACGATGTTTTAATTTGGGAAATCTTTCGACCTATTTGTGGGCATACCAGGTGTACGTGCATCCTGTGCTTGAGTATGCTAGCCAGGTTTGGTCACCGTGCATGTTAAAGGACATTGATCTGATGGAATCGGGGTCCAGCAGAGATATACAAAGATTGTGCCAGGGCTACGAAAGTTAAACTATGGACAACGACTTAAACTTCTGAAGTTGGATTCATTGAAACTGCGCATATTGAAGGCGGATCTTGCTCTGACGTACATAGTTCTACGTAATATGTTACCTCTGGATTTTTCTTTTTTCGAATTGAGAACTACTAGAGGTCTTTTTTTTTTAATTGATGATTCCCCGTATGAGAAAAACTGTAGGAAATTTTTCTTCAGCAATATGATTGTTCCAGCTGATTGTAACAGCTAATCACAACATCTAAGGACATCTCACGTCGATACCAAACAACATGAACGTAAGGCCAGGAAGGAGCCTACCAAGGCAGCTTATGAGGCAGATTCAAAGGTGAATCCTGTTGACATGTGTTATGTGAAATGTATGTAATTACAGGCTCTGTTTATTACAGGCTTTTTTTTACTTAGAGCAGATTTGTTAAAAAAAAAAACACTTCGGCGCCAAACCTATCGGCGTCTAACGACGTCATCATGTGGGCGTGTGGTGAGTGTGCGTGGGTGGAAGTGACATCTACCGAGAACGCCAAACATTAGCACCACAATGCAAAGCCAGATTAAATATAATTCAATGATCGAATGATCAAGAATTATATTTAGTTAAAAAAACTAAAAATTATTATTATTATTATTATTATTATTATATAAATAAAAATAAACAACGCAGAAAAGAATGGATTACAGATGACTTAGTAGATTGCATAAATAGAAAGAATAAAATGTGGAATGAATTAAAAGCTTTGAGAACTAAAAATGAAGAGTTACTAGTAAAATATAGAAGGGAAAAAAAACGTATTGATAAAAAAATTAAAGAATGCAAAAAACAATTCTTTCAAAATAAGATAAATAAATTACAAAAAAGTAAGAAATCGATATGGGAAGTAGTAGATGAGTTAACTGGGAAGAATGATAAAAAACAAATTGATGATGAGATTGGAAACACTTTCAATGATAAAAGTTAGACTATATTGTAAATGAATTTAACAAAAACTTTTCGAACCAAGTAATAGAACTGAGAACTATAAATAAGGATGAACATGACATATATAAAAAAGGAAATTTTTCAAAAGAAATAACAAAAAAGAGGATTGAATATACGAAATGTACGAAACAGACTATGTATTTAGAAGAAGCAACAGAGAAGGAAATAATAAATATTATAACAGATCTAAATAATACACATGCGACAGGAATAGATAAAATAAAAACTGATCACATAAAACAAACTAAAGAAAATACTGCAAAAGCAATATGTAAGCTAATAAATGCAATGATCACACATGAAGTTTGGCCAGAGCAGTTGAAAATTCAAATTATAAGACCAATACATAAAAAGGGAAATAAACAAGACCTAAATAATTATCGCCCAATTGCTTTATTGTCCATAATTGATAAAATTCTGGAAAAATTTTTTGTAAATAAAATATGGAAGTTCTTTAATAACTGTAAAAATTTAACGTCATCACAATTTGGATATAGAAAAAATATGGGAACTAACGATTTATTATCAGAATTAAACGACCTAATAACAACAGGGTTAAATGACGGAAAATATATTGGAATTGTCTTAATAGATCTAAAAAAAGCTTTTGATACGTTTGATAAAAACATTTTATTAAAAAAATGTTATAATTTAGGTTTAAGAGGAAAAATACACAATATAATAAAAAGCTACTTACATGATAGAAAAACAATTGTACAATTAAAAGAAAAGAATAGTTTTCCAATTGTAAGTAAATACGGAGTTCCACAAGGATCTGTACTTGGACCCCTACTGTATTTAATTTATACAAATGACATTGTTGATGTTATAGAAAATACTAATATTTTCATGTTTGCTGATGATACAGCTCTGGTATCTATAAATAGGGACTACAATGAAATGATAAATAATTTACAACATGACTTTAATATAATAAATGATTACTACATTGCAAACGAATTGTTTATAAGTAAAGAAAAGACATTACAAATGGACATTACAGTACCAAAAATGAAAATAAAAAATTGTACATGGATAACAAAACATTTTGGAAATTGTAAAAATTTGAATTATAAAAATCAAACTTATCCATGTAGTGAAAAATGCTTTAAATTGGAAAAAAAATTAACAATGAAATACTTAGGAATTGAAATTGACAAAAACTGGACGTTTAAAATGCATATTAAAGAAACGGTAAATAAATTAAGAAAGTTATGTTCAAAACTCTATAGATTAAAAGAAATATTAGATAAGAAACAGAAAAAAATAATTTTTGATGCATGGGTCGTAAGTGTGATCAGATATGGCATTGAGATTTATGGACAGACTTCAGATTATCTACTTGAAAGACTACAAAAAGTTCAAAATAAATTAATTAAGATGTTGTTCGGGGATAAATACAAAAAAATAAAAACGGAAATACTCTTTAAAGAAAACAGAATTATGAAAATAAGGCAAATAAAAAATTTAGTTATTTTAACAAAGTATTACTTTGACAATAAATTTAAGGTAAAAATAAGTAAATCGGGTGAATCAAGAGCTGTAAAAAATAGTTATAAAATAATTACCTGCATGGAAAAATAATTATGGGAAGAGAAGACGAGTGTATTTTATACCAAATTTATTCAATGAAATTCCAAAAGATTTATTAAATTGCATAAATAAAGAGCTGTTTAAGAAGAGTGTAATTGAGCTCATCTTTCTTAATGAAAAATAAAAAATATAAATTTAAGATTATAAAACTAAACGGGGAAAAAATATTGACTTATAACGCCATGAAAAGAAATTGTATAAATTGTTTATTGTTTATTTGCTGTATAAATTGTTTATTGAAATATTGAATTATGATAATGTAAAAAAAAAAATGTATTTATGTTAATAATTTACAATCTACACATGAGTAGTTGTTGTATGGTGACGTGATTAATGTTTCTATTATTCAAAATTACTGTTATTAAACTCACACAAACTGTATTATTACAGTTTCGAGGGTTGCATTTTTGTAACTGTTGAAAAATAAAATTATTATTATTATTATTATTATTTTAGTTATCTAAAAACTTAACTAAAAAATACTAGGAAAAATTAAGAGGAAAACTTCAGTAGTGTTTCTCAAATTACTAGTTCTCAAGCACTTTGTAACCAAACTTTTGCTATTTTTGTAATCACATATTAGTTTATTTTGTAATGATATTCACATTTGCTTTATTTGTAACTGTAATTATTTTTCACTTTGGTTTGATGTTCTTTATTTTTTAATGTAAATTACTCTAATCATTTTCCTTTTGGCTTCCTTTTATATTGCCAACCTTTCCATTTATTGATGTAACTTTACCACGTACACAAGTGCTTTTTGTGCTTCACGTAGTATTTTCCTTAGCCATAATAATAAAAAAAAAATTATTATTATTATATTTTTATTATTATCATAATTCGTTCATTATCATTGTTATTATACAGGGTGGTCCAAAAGTCGGGCCTACCTGAATATATCCTAAATGGTGTCAAATATCCTGAAAAGAAGTTTATAGTAATAATGAGTAAACAGCGGGGATTCAGATGAGTGTAAAGACGACGACCTTGAAGACCTCCATCAAGGTCATCGCGTTGCTAACTTCTAAAGAAAGCACCGTAGACCATCAGTGCAAATTTGAAAGTTGTAGGTAATCATTAAAAACTCCCAACCCAAGAAACAGAATGGATATCCATGTAGAAACGCCAGAGTTATGTGCAAAATACCCTTTTGGCACATAAACTTCACTGCAAGAGCTACTTGTCAAGCAGTGAAGCAAATGGAAAGGTTAGAAGGCAGTGACCAGCTAGCATCTCCGGTCTGTTGTACACAGTTACCCAACGCTGTTTATTTCATGTTTGTTTGTTGTTTTACGGATATTAGCCAGTTTTGTGTATTTCATTGCGTGAAATATGAGCAATGTTTCTGTCACCATTTTATTGTTCAGAACCAACGGGTGTGGTATGTGGTCAGACTTGTTATTGGTGGGTTCTAAACAAATAACATCGGCGTACATAACTGTAACGAACTTGTAAATAAATTAATTGTAAATAACTTTGTAAACAACTACAAAAGCTGCAAA
>JAHWFP010153974.1:23619-33715 GCA_023313725.1 Lithobius niger | reverse complement strand
CCCAATTACAAAATGACTGCGTGGTTCCAAATTGGGAGTAGTTGAATTCCGGCTGAGATGTGCTGCAGCTCAGTTTTCTTTTCGAGCTTCTCCAGCAGTGTGCGGTGTGCTTCACTGCTTAACAAGTAATTCTTGCAGTGAAGTTTATGTGCCAAAAGGGTATTTTTTTTGCACATAACTCTGGCGTTTCTACATGGATTTCCATTCTGTTTCTTGGGTTGGCAGTTTTTAATGATTACCTACAACTTTCAAATTTGCACTGATGGTCTACGGTGCTTTCTTTAGAAGTTAGCAACGCGATGACCTTGATGGAGGTCTTCAAGTTCATCGTCTTTACACTCATCTGAATCCCCGCTGTTTACTCATTATTACTATAAACTTGTTTTCAGGATATTTGACACCATTTAGGATATATTCAGGTAGGCCCGACTTTTGGACCACCCTGTATAATGATTAATCTAAATGACATATTATAAATTATGATAATAATGACATTTTTTTTTAATTCGTGAAGGCAAGACCTAATAAAACTCCAATTTGTTGGTCACTAGGTCGGATAAAAAGTGACCCGCCAGAACTCTTACGTCACGACCATGTTGAATCCTCTAGAATTATTTTTTTACTGCGACATGATTAAATTATCCACTTGCTTTAGTTTCCAATCTCTTTAATAGCCTGCCATCTTACCTCTAAGACCGAACGGACGTCTTGTGGCGTTGTTGTATGTACGAAATTGGTGGGGGTCCCAGTGGCGCGCATCTCCAACGATTTTCCACGCCTCGTAAGCAGAGTGGCGCAGTGGGAGTGCGGCCCCATATCACACGACATAACGGCGCGTTATTTCAAGCGTGTCCCGTCCACCACCGTCTTTATCAGCTGTAGACAATCGTTTTAAAGAGCCTCGTGCATAATCCGTGACGTCTCGTGCATGCCTAACGATGGCCGTCCCTCGAGATGAAGGTGCCATGCCTGCTGGCTTTTCCGTCCGGCTTAAATGAGCTTTGCAAGTTAAATGGGGGTTTGCTTAGAGCTAAATATTTAACGCGTTTTTCCTGTGCCAGGCTAAGTGGTCTTAGCTTAAAGCGACGTAAACCACAAGTTGGATACTAGACGTTTTCTTGTTATGTCCTTGTTGCAGTACGTGGAAAATAACTAACAAATGGTAAAAATTGTAATTTTCCTGATTTTTGGAGAGTGGGCCCCTGGACGCTGTTCCGCATTTAGGGTGCTGCAGCGGGTGCAAGGCAACCGGGCCTATTTGGCAGGGGGCCCAACAGTTACGAGTCATGATCCCAAAAGTAACAAACTTTATTACTGTTTGGCCTGGGTTGAGAGCCCATTGTGTATTTGTTGAGGAAGGGCCCAACATTTTTGCTCTTGCACACCTCCTTGGAATAAGCTAGTTGTAGCACTGCCTGGACGACACTGATGGTGTTTGAATGATGGCTGGAACCTGAGTCAATGTTTGTGTCCAGTCTAGCAGTTGTATTCGAGAAATCCACTCAAGTGTGAGTGTGAGAGGGCAAATGTGAGTGCAAACATCGAAGGTAAGGGTCAACAATTTTAGTACAGCCACAAAAGCGAATGTGAGTGTTCTAACATCCGAGGGTATTTCTATAGATGCTGTTTGAACCTTACTCTCACCTTCAGCCCCACTCACACTTGAGTGAATTTCTGGAATGCGCCTGTAAGTTAAAGCTATGTTTTCTAAGTTTACTGTGACAACAACGTATTTCATATTATTTATGTGACTTGTTCACTACATGTCACTTGTTCAGTTTAGGGAATTTGCATACTTGATGAGTCGCACGAGGACGGTGGCTGGGGTCCCCGTTTGCCCGCTGTCTACTCCACTCATTTTACAATTTTTCTGCATAGTTCTGTCACTGAATTAGAATTTATTCCTACATCATTGTTAGGCTATTCTGTGCTTCAAATTCGTTTTAAAATGTGGAAAACAGGATTCGTATAAAGCCTTGAATTCCTTGAAAAACCTAAAATTTCATCCATCAAAGTAATTCAAGAATTCAAAAGCCTTAAAAATTGGGAATTTTTATTATCATAGCTTTGAAACGGCCTTGAATTTTGTTATGTGTATAGTGTGCTTGATGAAACATTGCAAATAACTGTATCAGTAATTTTATACCTAAATTAATAAATCGAATAAATAAATAAAACTAACTGGTCAGCTGAAAGCGTATCTACTATGAACTATGGCTCATGAAAGGATTATTAGGTGTTAAACACTACAACGCTAGCTTCCTGCATATTTCTCGGAGATCGAAAGAAAGAGGTGCCGACCAGTGCAAGCAATTTGTGATGGTTGGGGGTTGCTGAGCAAAGGTTATTCCTCTGGTTCTCTGATTGTTCAATGCTGTATTTCTCCTCCTTTTCTCGGCTCCCTACTTCAAGTGACAAATAATTTCTATATAAATTAGAAAAAACTGGAATTTATTAGGAAGTAATTTAATGTGCAAATGTCCTTAAAATTGATTTTAATTTGACCTTGAAAATCATTGAAAACGGCGTTCTCTGTTGCGCACGAGTCCCGTTAATAATACATGCGTGAATAATAAAGTCCGTTTCAACTTTGAGGATCCAATTATTTTGTAGTTGAAGGACTTAGAATAAATTTCCACTCCTGACGGTGACGAAAAAACCACAATGGCATCGAATGGGACACGATTTAATTTTCGACAAAATAATGTAAAAATGTTTATAATAAATTTTTTTACAAATTTTTTTTATAAAAATTATTTTAAAATTCTTTGTAAAAATTTTACAAAAATTTATAAAAATGTAACAAATTATATAAAAATTTAGTTTATCCACTCATTGGTGATAAAAAAAAAAGACAAGACAACAAATTTTTATATTATTTTGTCGAAAATTAAATCGTGTCCCATTCGATGCCATTGTGGTTTTTTCGACACCGTCAAGAGTGGAAAATTTTTCTAAGTCTTAACGTTTCAACTGTATTATTACTTCAGATTATTATGGGGACATAGTAAAGGTGAAATTTTTATTGTAAAGGTAAAAATCGCTTGGTGAAGGATTGAATCACTATCCTGAGTCACAGACAGTGACACCAGCAAAGCATGTAAAGATTTGGTTTTTGATGTTCAGCCGCCCTAGCCATTGCGACCTTTATCAACAATTCAAAACAAGAAAAACATTAAAACTGTACAATACTACGACAAAATTTGCTGTACTATTGCAGTTCCCTAGTGTTTTTCTTGTTTTGGTAATGGTCGCCATGGCAGGCTAGGGCGGCCGAATAGGGCCCCTGCGCACTAGGAAGCCCGGTCGCGTGACCAGGCCTCTGTGGCCAATGAGAATGATTAGTGCGTGGTTTTACATAAACCATAAGCATTCGAATTGGCTGCAGCGACCTGGTTGTGCGGCCTGGTCGCCTCGTGCGCGGGGGGGGGGGGGGGGCCTAAAAGCCAAGTCTTAACATGTGTTGGTTGTATCCCTGTCAGTCACCCAGGAAAGTGATACAATAGTTTTTCTTTTTTTTTCCTGTAAGTGTAGGCCTGAAGGTTGCCCACTTTCCCTCAGTCCTCAGAAAATGTCGTATTTCTTTTACTTTAATAGGTTAATAGGACATAAATCCTTCCGGTATGTCGTGCGACCCGTTGAGAATAGCATTTGCAACATTTACACAGGTTAGAGTTAATGTCGCTAATCACCTCGCACGCAAGAAAAAAACCAAGAAAATAAATATGTTGGCAACATTTACATACACTTGAACTAATGTCGCAAAACTGAGTAATGCAGGAAAGCCAATAGGGATTTATGTCCCTTTAAGGGAAAAAAAACGTTGAATTATAAATTAAAGTTCGAAAACACACCCGTTTGAAAAAATTCAAGTGATACACTGTGAAGTATTTTTTTTAGCTTGAGGAATTTTATATCCTCTTTGTGCTCGCAATAAATTTTGAAATTCATTATATAATACGACGGACATGTAGCAATTTTGGGCTGAAATACGACACTTGCAATGTTTTTATATTATTTATTTTTATTTGGCTGCCGTGTGCAGTATGCCAATACTGCGGAAGTGGAAGATTCGAAGAAACAGTTCGGTTGCCCTTCTTCTTCTGCATACAAATTTGTACGTGTTGGCAACATGAACCTCAACCCATGCGTACGGGTTCTCATAATAGGCGGAACTAAAATATTTCACATTTTTGGCCGTATATGGCCTTACGTTGCGTAAAGCAAACAACCCCCAAGGCATTTCAGAGGTTGATAAACTTTTGCGATGTGGACCTATGATAACACGTGAGTGAGAGTTGGTATACTAAGTCAATAATAACTGGACAACCTTTGACCATTTTCCCTTTCACAGGCTATTATTTCATACCGGTAGTTTCAGTTTCGATTACTCCAAACGAGTTATGAAGAAGAGAAGAAAAAAAAACATTCCCGTTATTATTACACGGCCAACTTTGATTTTTTTATCCCTTCCACACGAGGGTATACACCTACGTACAGCCGAACTGTGATGGGTTGGTTTCTTAGCCAAGAGCAAAGATGTGAGATCAAATGGGGCGCCGGAATTGTATCGTCACGTTAATCCTGGGATTTTCCTAAATGCTGACCCCTGTGTGGGACCCGGAATTACAGTAACTCCGGATTCTTAATTTGCTTTCAAAGTGTCTGAAATATCCAGAATTGTGGTAACATTTGAGTTACCGTAACTCTTGATTTTTCTGAAACACAGATGCCTGCAAGGGAACCGGAAATGCCATAAATAACATCCCTGCCTCGCTCTTGCAGTTACTTACAGACACTGGCTTCCCTTGAGTTACATTTAATCCACCCAAAACCAAAACTGGTAGAAAAACCCGCTAAGTTTCCTAAAACGATCGGCCTTTGAAGGTAGTGATATCATTCAACCAGGGAAAGGCTGCCAAGGTCAATCCTATTAGCCAAGTTAATCGCACCGACTAATAGTTCGAAAGTTAAAGTTTCAAGTTTTCATTTAACGTCCAAAGTATTATTGGGTGCGATTAACTTGGCTAATAGGATTGACCTTGGCGGCCTTTCCCTGGTTGAATGATATCACTACCTTCAAAGGCCGACCGTTTTTGGAAACTTGGCGGGTTTTTCTACCAGTTTTGGTTTTGGGTGGATATCACAACTTTCATAGGACTGTGAACGTACATAAGGTTACACCGTCTTATCTTCATGTGTACTTTTTTTTTATAGAGGAATTTCATTTCTATAAATTTTCATATTTATAATCTTCAATCCCATTTTTACACTCACTAGCTAAGCTAACAATCGCTGACTTCGTTCGCTTCGCTCACTCAATCAGCGCATCCCCTTCAGTTGTTTTGTTTCCCTGCACCTTCCCCTTAATTTTTCCCGATTTTGTTAACATTTAGTCATGTAAAAACCCCCGAAGGTCTCTGTTACTAAAACAGCAGACGGCGAAGCATTTTATTTTTGGATTATTAACAAAAACCCCACTGGCTCGTCGATGCTCGTATTGTTGCGTAACCATTATGTAACGTGCAACCCTTTATTCTTACGCAATCCACCGCAATTCTTGCCCTTTTTGGAAAAAAAAACTTGCCATATTTTGCTTTTCTGCACTGAAAAATGCTGGTCGCCGCGAGGAGAAAGGGCCTAGAGCTAAAAGGGCTAAAAGAAAGCTATAGGGAACCGAAGAAAAGGGGCCAAAAATGGTAAAAAAAAAAATAGTAAGCGACAAGCAAAAAAAAAAAAGCCCCCCCCAAAAAAATAAAGCCCTATAAACCCTCTGCATGCCCTTTCACTGAAAGTTATCCCTACTCTCTCTGATGTCTGTGCACGCTACTGACTTTAGGAGTTGATGACAAACTCCTTCCGCAAGCCAATTTTCCTTTCTTTTTGGGCGGGGAAGGCCATAATCAGCAAGAAAGACCTAAACATCGTATCCGATTTGATTTTATTGCCATCTGAGTTGCTTTACCCACAAAGCCTTCTATTCCAAAATAATGGAAACGCGACCGAGCACATCGCAGTTGAAGAAAATGCAACTGTAAAGCGAAACCAATGTTTGAAAGGGTTCAGCAGAGAAATACTGGGAAAAAACCTAAGAAATTGCACACTAGCATGTAATCGGGTAATAAATTGTACACACACACACCTTCCAACTTTAAAAAGTAACTTTTTTTTTGACACGGTCCACCGAACACCCAAATCGCTCAGCTCCTACAAGAGCTTCCTTTTTTTTTCGGGTTGGGGGAAGGGATAGCTTCGGTCACAAGCCACAACAATTTCTTTTGTGATGGCGTGTTCAAAGGAGGTTTGTGTCACGTCTGTGCACGGACCAATTCGAATTTAGGGGGGAAAATCCTCACCCGGGAAGTGTGGGAAACTGCCCTGCAGCTCGCGGGAGAATATTTGGACGAACTGCCAGCGCTCGTGGTAAGACAACAGCTGTGGAAAACGCGGGTTTGCTGGCGCTATAATTAAAAGCTTTCTCGATCAATGCCTTTCCTTGGAATCGTTTCTTTTCCGAACCAACGCAACATAGTGCCAAGACAGGACAAGAAATCAGTTTTTCCTTTGTTTTGTTTAGTAGGTTACCTCGAAGGTCTCTTGTGCTCTTCTCTCTTACGATTGATGGGGAGAGCATTAAGGTTTTGCTTTACACCAGCTGCCATTGAACTTCGTCTCGCTGAGTAGAGTGAGCTATGGCTACAGACTTCCATCACTGACATAATTGAGAACTGAATGTTACTCGGCTGGTAAATGAAACTTCTAAGTGGCCGGATTTCCAAACTTACACCATTAATCGTGCAGAAAGGAGTTTGGGGAGTTAGTTTTTGTTGCTGTTGTTTGTTTTCTTGTGTACTTCTTTAATTTAACCGTATGTCTCCTATTAAACGCCCATGGGCTGTTAAAATTAATTTGACTAAAAGGGGGGGGGGGGGGGGGCTTAACAAAGTTATCAAAGTTATATTCATTTTCGAATCTTACTTCTGTCCATGGAGGATATTTAGGCCTAACTGCATCTCGGAAAATTCGGCGTTTATGCGATCATTTGCTTACCTGATCTGGGTTCGTTCTATCATGACGCCTTTATTCTGATTTGTTCAGAAATTTAGTTGGTTTACGGTCTCTCTCATTGACGATGGGGAAGCATCAAGCTTTCACTCGTGTTACGCCAGAATACCACTCTAGACGTCAGAGTTTCCTGCAGAGTGGCTAAGCTTCCTGTTTCCACCACCGCCACTGGTACAAGACAGGAACTGAATTTAAGTTGGGCTAGAAAGTTGCAAGAAGACTTTCGAAATGCAAACCTGGTTGCCAGATCACGCGGTCACCTGTGCATGAAATGTTTTAATCAACTGCCAGGCCAAAGTTCTAAACTGCAAATTGTCAGTGGTTTTACGGATGATAAGCTAAAAATATCTTAAAAGATAGATGAATGACAAGGCATTGGATGCAGATTTGGCTAAATAGACGACTTCTGGACTGCACAGCACAGCTAAAGGCCATACTGCATCATCATTGCCGTAAGACAGATTTTGGATATACTGTGGTAGGACAGCGCGAATGGACAGCACAGCCAGAGCTTGGGACTGCAACATCAATGGTACGAAAAAGGCCTCGGATTACCGTAATCATAATCTATGAATTATTAAGTAGGCTAGCCTTTGGAACCTTTAACCCTTTGACTGCTGAATTAATTTTCTATTTCCACAAAAGTAGGGGTAACCTGGACGGGACTCGAACTAGCAACTACAGGCACACGCCTCTACCAACTCGGCCACGGCCGTCTCTAAACCATGCGCAATGGCTGTTTGCCGTGACGTCACCACGCGTTAGCCAGTAACGAACGAGAACAACGGCTATTTGGCCGTCTGATTGGACTAGCCCAGTCACGAGATATGCACGTCACAGCCAACAGCCATGGCGTGTGGTATAGAGTCGGCTTGTTAAGGGAACCTAGTATTGTTGTCGTTTCTCCATTGTTGGCCATCTCATGCATGCTTTGGACTCTGTTTTTAGGACTCAAAGCTGTGCTTGTGTTTTTGGCGAGTAGACTCGTCCTCAGTACTTCAAGGGTTAATAAAAGCATATTCCAAACTCGAACGACTTCATTGCTTGAAAATTAACACAAAGTACGGTATGCACATGCTGGTACACCCCTTCGAGTTTAAGTTTAAAAATCCTTAATGCAAGAGACGCAGTTGGAATGCCCACTTGATGATGATATTGACATCAGGACATCATCAACGGATCGATGATGACGTGAATCTACTGCGAATTTGTCTACGTGTGTGTGAGGACTGCTTATTGGACGAGCCGACCTCAGGATCAGGGCGCTTTCGAAGCTCAAGTGTCAATATTTACCTTCGTGCTTACGAAAAAATCCTTTTGGCCTAGACTCCCGTCTCTTTGTAAACACGGAAATGGATATTGCAATGGAAAAGTCTCTGTAGCTTTCTTTCTTTTCATTTTTTTCTTTTTTTCACAACTCTACTTAAACTCGACCTGGAAGGCAAATGTACTCTCGGCTAAACACACGATATTGCAGAAGGCCATTGTCTTTGGCTGGCTGGCCCCTCTTCATCTGTTTGTTTTCCCTTCCCCCAAATATTAGCAGAAAGTCTGGCTTTCTCCCCACGTTTTCTTTTCACCCCCTCCCGTCTCTGTTGAGTCAGTTTTACGTGACCAGAATCTACACGATTGCTTGTTCCTTGTCATTTCCCTATGTAGGAAAAAATTTGCAGAAAGTCGTGAATTAAAGAACTATTTTCATGCCGTGAAACCATGGTCACCATCCTAGCAAATAATGCACGTGACCCGTATGATGAGTATTCTCTGGTTTGCTTGCTTTTTGTTTTAATCTAGATCTATACGTTGTCTTGAGTAAATAAACAGACCTAAAGCGCTCTAGCTAATAGAAAGGTACACCAACCAACAGCGAACTTCATAATGCAGGAATTCGGCTCGAGACGCCGGGAAGAGGTAGTGTTAGCTCGTTTGGGTATTGGTCACAGCAATCTTACTCATTGCTTCCTTTTTTTTTTGGGGGGGGGGGGTATCTTTACTGAATGTCATTGGTGTCACCAGCCACTCACGGTCCGCCACGTATTTGTTGGTTATCCATATCTTGATGGTGTTCGTCTCCGTTCCCGCCTTCCGCGTGACTTATTGCGGCAATTGGGCTCTGAGTCTGTCCTCCTGTCCGGGGTTTTTCAATTGCAGCAGGAGGTACATATAAACGATAAGGTCTAGATTTGGGGTTTGAAACTTCTCGGTAATATGTGGTGCCCCGGACTACTGCACTGTGACTCTGGTTGGTACTAATGACTTAGCTGTCGATGCGCCATAAAGCCTCAATCCCTTGTGTGAGGGCAGCGCAAAGGTCGTACGTTTCGTTCCCGATTAGGGCCTACGTTTGCGTGGCATTGTTTTGCATCTGTTAGGCTGCACTCATCGTAATGTGGCGTTGCCAGGTGTAGTGTTCGGTTCGATTAAGTATAGGGTAATTTTCCTGTACGACGTTATAAGTAACGCGACATTATTAACAATAAAAGCTCAATGTTTTGGACAATCGTCACTTTCTTCATTTGCAACATGTTAAATTGGCTGAACAGCAGTCGTTGTGTGTCGTGATCTTGGACGGAATCAATGGTGTACTGGTTGGTGTTTTGATCAGTTGCAGCCAGCGGAGCCGTGACGGAATTGAAGAATGAAGATGTAATCAACGGAGTCGCGACGGAGTCGGAAGTGTGACGTATTCAGTGGGCCCAACCTTTAGGCATTAGGTACTTTCAGACGTTTGCATTTCATTCCAGAGACCAAGAGGGTATAAGCTGGTCAAAATAAGAGTATACACCGGTTACTTGCAAACGTGGGATTACCAAAGATTAGCATGAATGAACACCGGATTACCTGTGTATATTAAACTGTAGAATTACTAGATTTCCATTAACTTTTTAATTGTGTAGTATAATTAGGAATACTGAATTACTGCAAGGAATACTCTGGCAAGGAATTCACAAGGATTTTTACAAGGAATTCCTCGGATTATCGTATTTTTACAAGGAATACTTTGGATTGCCAGAATTCTACACGGTATACT
>JAHWFP010153974.1:7534-23609 GCA_023313725.1 Lithobius niger | reverse complement strand
GGTATACTTCGGATTACACGTGGTTTTTACAAGGAATGCTACGGATTACCGGATATTTACAAGAAGTACTTCTGATTATTGTATTGCTGCACGGATAACGTCATATTACTCGATTACTACTTCATATGATTGAAGTCCTCTTTCCAGCAAAACTAGAACTATTAATTTCTCCGTTCCTATTCAATATATTTCGACCAAACTTAGCCCGATAGTAGATAGGTATATAGAAGGTATATTCTTACCAACTTTTATGTGTTTTCGTGCAAGAGTAAACGTACGGAGCCACTCGTAAATTTGAAAACTGTTCACTTGTTGTTGTTGTTGTTGTTGTAGTTGTTCTTGTGTGACACGGTTTAGAAAAACTACTGTATCTACATAAATTCTGAAACATGATATAGGAAAGAAATTTCCCTGGGCTTCATCCTCACAGAGACCACTTTTTCGATTGGTCGAGCCTTTCCGGAGTTAGGCGTCCCTGAACGATCATTTTGATTGTTTTACATTGTTTTAACCATTGTAATTACAATGGTAATTTTTGTATTTGCTTTGATTTTCTTGTGTTAGTAAGTAAGTAGCAATTAAGTAGGTTAGGCTTGAGCGCATGGTGTACAGGACCGCCTAAGCTCAATAAACTAAACTAAACTAATTTTAGGGAACAATGCCACTCAGCAAAATCCAGATCCATTCTTCGTGCACGTGTTATGTCTTTGCTAAAAATTGGATTGTTGAAGGGTAATATAAAATCAAAGAAACACCGGTTCTCGTCAGATCACCGAAGTTAAGCAGCATTGGCCCCGATTAGTACTTGGGTGGGTGACCTACTGAGAATCCATTCCGGGTGTTGCAGACATAGGGCCGGCTTCGTCGGGCAGATGACCGGGTGCGGTTAACGCTCGCTAAAAAAACCCTTTTTAAAATCAAAGAATCGGTGTTTCCGCTAAACGCATATCTAGAAACACGTTAGTGTGTAACCGCCAAGTAACAGAAGATCGTCTGATTGTAGACATCCGATTGTTAAAAAATGATTGTTGATGAAAAAAAGGTAGCCGAACTAGCAGACTGTGTCTTATAACTGAAACCAACTCGTACCTGATTTCAGCATACTGGTGTAAATTCCCCATGCGGTAGAAATCTTTGCAAATTTTTTGAATCAGGTGTCTTGGTTCCAACGAAGAAAACGTCAACACGAAAATGTGGGAACGTGTCCTTCATGGAGAAAAAGTGTCCTCAATAACGTTGGTTTGTGTTACTGGTGACTATACTAGTAACTAGTCCGCAGGCTCCCATGTTAATTCTCATAGGGTATAACGCCACGTCTACAGCTGATTAGGGAAAGTAGCCAGATGTAAATTTCGGCATACAGGTAAAGCGTCATATGGGGAAGTGCCTTTTTTCTAAAAAAAGGGGGTTGCAGCTAGAAGCACGTGGTCCTGAAGTGGCTTGTAAGTGCAAAATTATTGTTGTAACCATTGTTTGTATTATCATCCAACAGTAGATAACATGCTTAAGAAGTGTTACACGATTATCGTTTCAGTACCTAATTGTCAGAATTTATTGTTGTTGCAAATAGGTGGTGGTAGGCAAGGGTAGTTTTGGGGCGCATGGCATTCGGCCGCGGCCACAAATAAAAAATCCGAAATGGAAATGGTTCACTAAGAAACGGAGTATCTTTTATTACAAAGGTTTGTTACGGTACACGAATCCAAACTAAATTATCTGCCCCACGACGATAAAAAGGACAATTATGTGTTCGTGAACACCATGGTAACTAAGTGATTGAATGATTAACGTTAACCGAGGTAGGGGCAAGTGAAGAGGGATCCACTGATTGAGTGAACGAAGCGAACGAAAATCAGCGTCAAACCGTTTCAATTTTGCTGACGTAACGGCTAATTGGGCCATGGCAAATGTGAAAATTATGTATGAGCAAATTTATAGACGTAAAATTCCTCCAGACAGAAAAGGTGTAGGGGGCGATTAAACCGTCTGATCCTTCGTTCGCTCACAGTCCTATGAAAGCTGTGATATCCACCCAAAACCAAAACTGGTATAAGAGAAGCCGCCAACTTTCAAAAAAAGTCGGCCTTTCAAAGTAGTGATATCATTCAACCAGGGAAAGGCCGCCAAGGTTAATCCTGTTAGCCAAGTTAATTGCACCTAATAATACTTTGGGCGTTAAATGAAAACTTGAATATTCCTACCGCCAGTAGCAATGTGCTAGTTTTCATTTAACTTTCGAACTATTAGTAGGTGCGATTAACTTGGCTAAAAGGATTAACCTTGTCGGCCTTTCCCTGGTTGAATGATATCACTACTTTGAAAGGCCGGCCCTTTTTTGAAAACTTGGCAGCTTCTCTTATACCAGTTATGGCAGTTATGGTTTTGGGTGGATAGATTTAAACAAAACTAAACTACGTTGTTAATTTCGACTCGAAATTGGCAGCTAAAAACGATAAAATGGCGTATCTATTTCGTAAATGCAGGCTTTCAGAGCTGAGTTGAGTTGAATTGTTTCAAAGTGGCCAGCAACAATCGACTGCATGCATAACCCTTTGTTGCGCGACGCCATACACGTAAAAAAAGGTACACGGATTACAAACAAAAACGTCAAGTGTGCCGTAAAAAAAAGGGGTTATATGATTGAAGTTACACTTGTTAAAAACGTACACGGATAAAAATTGATGATTTTTAATTGAATTAATCAAATGTACAGTTGAGAATATTGCATCTGTTTAAGTGCTGTTGTGCTTTACCAATCATATATTTAAAACGTAAAGCACAACAGCACTTACAGAGATGCAATTTTCTCAACTGTACATCAATCATATAACCCCTTTTTTTACGGCTCACTTGACGTTTTTGTTTGTAACATAATATTTTTGGTTACTGGATTACTATAACTATTCGTATTACTTTCAGATTACGACTGATTATATAGGCTAAGTTTTCTGCATATCGGATTACCCCAGATTACCAGGAAGTACCGCCGATCACAAAAGATCACCGCGGAATATCAGGAACACCACCGTATTACCAAGCCCTATTCACTCCCTCCGAAATCTGTGCAACTTTCCATCGAAAGCTCGCAAGATCAAAACGTGCTGCGCCATCTGTATGACGCGATACGTCGGCCCCCACTATACTTCCGGATAAAGCCAAGACTGAAACTGAAAGTAAAGCCAAGCTTATGATATGGTATAATGTACAGGAGACAGACGGTGGTCGCCTGGCTCAAACGTCACTTCCGCTAACGCACGCAGTTGGTGGTCTCGTGGCAGAATTGAGAAACTTACAGTGTTTCTAACGGAGTTTTGCACGCGTTGCTAGAGCGGTAAGTGTAGCAAGTGAGTTATCCCGTAAAGGAGTGGAGTTATTAATCCAAGGTATTGCTACGAATATCTGATGAATATCAAGGAGTACTGCAGAGTTGGTACCCCTTCGCTAGTGATTTATCTCGGATTGGTACCGAAGAACCAGACCTTCCCCAAACTGCCTGTATTAATATGACCACTCGTTCACAGCCAGTTGACGTGTGGGCATATCATTAAAGTAGTATGTGACTGATTTGGATAATAGCTGGTCCACTGATTCGAATCCGAGTAACGTCACTTTGGACTGAATACAAATGCGCGATGGGGGTATCCTTACACGTTATTGTAGCGTATGAATTTCGCTCTTCGCCATTTCACGCGTGTCTTCAATCCAGGGACCATGCTACAGAGGAACAAGACTGGGCAATTAGCCTCCATGCCCAACATTGCTTTCTAGGAATTTGAAGTATTGATTTTTTGCTCAAATGGCGAAACGAGTTACAAGATGAGAAGGAGACCGAGTCATTTTTTCGGGCACCTGTTCAAACAACAAAGTTCAAAACAAACAAATATAGAAGTTTTTCACTAATGGAAATAAATTTCATCCCAGTCAACCAGAAAAGAAAAAACAACTAAAAAACCCATGAAAAGCTCCAACCGAAAATAAGTCTAATTTGGAAGATGAAGGCTCATTTGGAAAATAAGTCTGATTCATTTTTCCAATCTTTTTAATGTAAGCTTAAACCCTAAAATCCCTATTGAAGACTAATAAAATCTTGCTTGCATTAATAACTAATAAATAGACGTAAATCGCTGGAAATAATATTAAGGAAAATTGGAAATTAGCCAACAGCGAAAATTATACACTAGAAATAACGTAGTTCAGTAAGCCACTTTTATGCACTTACGTTTCGTCGGAGTGGCGTGACCCGGATTCGAACCGGCTACCCAGTTCGCCTCCAGATCACTTACATAGCGTCTTAATCGCTGTGGAGGATGTGGCCTTAATCACTACGGCCAGTGGAGGATGTGGCCATAGCGATTAAGGCGCTATGCAAGTGATCTGGGGGGGGGGGGGGCGATCGTGCCCTTGCCGTGGGTTGCGAGAGTCCGGGCGACGCAGGTTTGATTCTGATGCTTGCGCAACTCACACCCGAATATCTTTAATACTTTATGTCACCAGACAGCTGTGGATTGCGGGAAGAAAGATGACGTCACGCCGCGCGATTCAAAAACGGGATTTTCTCCAGCGATTGCTATGGTTTGTTCCACATTTGGTTTGCAGGAAACCGACTGTATGATACCACGTTTCCTTCCACTACAAGTGCAAAAACACGTAAATATCCCGCTCACAGACTCTTTAACTGTGTACAGTCAACAAGTGTGAATATCCACATGTTTTTGCACTTGTTGTGTAAGGAAACGTGGCGTCATACAATCGGTTTCCTGCAAACAAAATGTAGACCAAGCTATAGTTAAAGTGGCGATATCACCCATTGAAAGTCTGCAGAATCTGGCACTATTTAGCACTTGCTTGCATCAAGCGAAAGACTGCACAACGCCTTTTCTTTAAACAAAACAAACAGGCCACGAGCCTCCTTAATTATTGAGTGAAAGTCTGGTACGTTCTCGTGCACCAGGGAGCAAGCTGTAAAGGTTAACAATATCCCTACACTGTAAAACAAATTATGTGAATACTACTATTTGTGTAGCTAAACTCCTATTTTACGACTGACTTCGCTAATGGTGAGCCGACAGAAACGTTACACTTCAACGTTGTGTAACATTACACAAAATGACTTGAAAAGACAGAACAACAGCGATCCTAGCGGGAAATACTGTCACTACAGAGAAATAACACAAAATGCGTGCAACGTTAACGTTACACATAATACTGGGAAATAAAGCGAAAGCAGCGTTCATAGCGGAAAATGTTCTTATTACAGCGACATAGCACAAGAAAGATGTGTAACATTACAAATATTGGTGTTAAATTTGTCGATAGCAGCAAAGCGAATAATATTTTCACTATACACGGCTAACTTGTGTAATTTCATTCTACAACAAAATGTTTTTAATTAAAGCAATTTTTGACGCCTTTCACGTATATTTCTGATTCTCATTACACACACGGGCGTTTCCAAAACGAATTATTGGGGGAAGGGAAGCAAAAATATCTCTTAACTAAAAAAAAATCAAAGACTTTGCTCTCTTCCCATGTGCATCTTTCGTCTTATGTTTACTTGCTCGAATATCCTGTGTAATGATTACACTCTATATTTTTCCAGATTTTGTGTAAAGTTACACAATAATTATGTGGCAGCTTGGCTGCCACTAGAAAGTTGTGTAAAGTCACACTTTTTTTTTGCAGTGTACCGCTAGATGTCGCCATGGTATTTCCGTTCGCTTTTCACTCGGCGTTAGTACCACTTTAAGCACTCGTCGTCTGCTTAATGCTGACGATTTAAAAATTCATGCAGCTTAAGCAATAACATTTATTGACGTCGGATGCCTCTTAACAACACTTCCAGCACCTGAATGACTAACGATGAGATATTTACAGTTGGAAGGTTTAGTATCCCTTCCTTTAAGCTTTAGAACCCAACTTGTGGGAAAGAGGGTTGGCAGTTGGGGGTGTTGTGCTGCTGTTTTACGCCCAATTTGGGTTTACTCCGTTTTAACTGCCGGTGCGGAACCCACGTAAGTTAAAATGGTGCCTGACCTTGTGCCCCCCCCCCCCCCCACACCCCAATATTGTTTATTCTAGCGTTGCCACTGCTTCGGTTTGATGTTGGTGAGGTGCCCCAAGTCTTCATCACATTCTTTATCGTGCCGTTGCGTAATCACCATCTTGTTTCGTGCTCGGCCGAGAACTTCCCTTTGAAACTCGCTCGTTAATACACCTTTTCGACGGGGCGTCTGCAACAAGAAAAGCGAGGCCCAGAAGGGTTGGACTGGGTTGGGAAAGACATAAAAGGAGGGTGGAGACCCTCTCGTAAAAACCCAACAAGTCCTTTCTTCCGTCTCTCCCACCACAGGTGCTGCTGCAGACGAAAAGAGTCGTTCCAGCCTCGTAACCTGAGCCGTGTGAATGCCAAGCCCTACGAATCTACATTTAAACGCGCCCTCGCCCCTTCGTGAACCTGCCTGGCTCGTGCGACAATGACGTGCCGGAAGTTTGTCGGGAGTATACCGTAGCCCCCCAGTATTTGTAAGACTATGTCAGCTTTAGCTTATAAAACCACCATTAAAACCAGATCGACCCAAGCTGCCTGTGACTGTCGGCGAATCGAATTCATCTTAATGCATTTTACATAGCAATTTTTCTGCTAGAAATTGATTTAAAGGCTCCACATATTTCAGGAAACTAATGTTTCAGCCCCTTAAATCGTGAGTTTTCAGCACCAAAGGCAGTTAAAAGCTTCATACATAAAGCAAACGAAAATAATAAACTTGTAATAAACTTAAGTTCCTGAACAAATGACAATAAAGATATAGCGCTAATGCTAGACCGAAACCAGACCACGTACGTGGATGAACGCATAAACGCTGAATTTTTCGCGATGGAGTTAGGCCTAAACACCTTCCCTGGACGGAAGTAAGATTCGAAAAATTATTTATAACTTTGTTACGGCCAACCCCCTTTCTTATCGAATTAATTTTAACAGCCCATGGGCGTTTAATAGGTGATTTACGTTGGTTAACATGTGGTTATCGTTTTATTCATGGTTATGCAACATATACCCTTCTACTTGAAACATAACATGCTATATTTTCATTTTGTTCAGTTGACGGTTGTCGTGTTTCAATACTAAAGTTCACTAATTTTATTTTTTCCGGTTTTCACCTTCCACCAATTATTAACACTCTTATCAATATATCCACTGGGCCTGCTGTTATTAATTAAATCAAATATTGATTTAGTCTGGAGCAAAACCTTGTTTTCGCCAATGCTTTGTAACATCAGATTTCTTGATTAAAATAAAACAGAAAAGCGTGTTGTTATTGATTCAGTTACAGTTAACTGATATCAAGAATTTTGAGAATTTGTGACGTGAGGCCCCCTACTGAACCTTCTTACATTCGTTCCTATTAATTCCGTGTAAGTTTATAGAGGGCGCCATGAGGTTTATGTGGGAATTCCTACTCAGTTTTCAGCTTAAAATTAAACTAAAGTGAACGAAACTAGCTTGTACTTAATTATTATTTAGTTTAGCTTAGTTGTAATTTAGTTTAGTTTAGTTGGGGTGAAAAAAGAGCAAAAATTACCAGATGGTTCAGCGTCCGGAGCGCCCTCTGAAAACTCGGATGGAACTAACTGGAATGAATGTAACACGTTTCAATAGGGACTTTTTAAAATTACAAACTCTCATCAAGTGAATAAATCTGGCATGGTCAGCAGAAGCTCTCGTAGGAACTCCCGAAGGTCTTCATTCATTTTAAGAATTACCATATATATGCAATTTTCATAAGACGGTAATGTGAGTGACGAGTTTTGCAAGAATGAGAAATCCTCCTTAATGAGGCATCGCACAGTTGTGCCAGAATTTCGGCCCGTTAATGCCGGCCCTGGATTTGGGTGGCAGCCAGGAGAACACCCGGCCTAGTTAAGGGCCCGCACATGTTAAAAGGCCGACAAATTGGCTGAAGTATGTGGCCTCAGTGGTAGTGTGTGGTAGGTCTCCCCCTCACTCAGTGTGTTTTACAGTTTTTAGTCTGCTGTACAACGAAAACTGGGAACACTATAGCAACTACTTCTTTGTCCGTCCGTCCGCCACCTTTTTCAACTCCGGAACGGTACCAGCTAGAGACAAACGGTTTTCATTATTAGATTCAGCGCCAAAAATTATTGAAAATGAATTTAAAAAAAACCAGAAGTATGAAGCGAAAGTGGCCGACAATTAAGCCCATCATCTACCAGATAGTGACAAACTGTTTACCAGCATCCAAAAATTAGTTAAAAAAAAAACCGGAAGTATGACGCCGAAGTGGCCCGAAAGTGGCGGAAGTGTACAAGAACTCCGGTTGCGACTACGTTTTTGCTGCGCTCCGCTTGTTGAAAATAATGTCTTATCACGTTTCCTTCAATTAAGTAAGATTCTCGGAGATACATGTGCACTTGCTGGCTTTTTAAAAACGTTAACTACTTTTAGTGCTTTTATTCTGTCAACTCTGTCAATGTAATGATAGTACACATTATTGTGTAACAGCCTCTACACAAATTGTGTACTTGTTGATCACAAAGTACACAAAACGTGTACTGCCAGTACACAATTATTCATGTGGTGGATATGTGGTACACAGTGATGTCTATCAGTACTGCTGTCACGGCACATGTCGTCAGAGTGCTGTTAAATGCAATCCAATTAATTTGTGAGACAGTCTGATACGAAACAAAATCGACTCCTTACAGGCAAATGAATGGCCAACATTGGCCAACAAATGAATAAAAACAGCAAACGGAATTTAATTTTCGGTCATATTTGCTGATCTTGGCCACAATAAAAAAATATAGCAATTACATATAAAAAAAAAAACTGAGCTAAACCACTATTCGACGGTTTTTATGTACGTAATTTTTTTTTATGTAATTGTTATATTTTTATTGTGCCCGAGTTCAGAAAATATGACCGAAAATTAAATTGCATTTGCTGTTTTTATGCACTTGTGAGCCATTTGCCTGTAAGGTGGTTTTATTTCGTATGATTTGATCAATTTGGCCTAAAGGCACATTCCGCCTGCGTTATAACAGCCACGCGCAGATCGCCACCGCGCATGTTACCATCGCACCGTTTCGCGGGACTCGGCGTAGTAATACAAGGCCAACTGAGATAGTAGACGAAACAGCATAAACGCAAATAATGAACCTTCGCAAACCGGAAAGATTTTCGTATTTTAACATACTTTCTAATTTGTTTTCGGCAATCATTTGGCATAAATAGCTTTAATATTTACCGCATTAGTCTTTTCGATTTTTGATCTCGTGGTAATTATTACGAAACGATTAAAAATTAGTACATGCACACACACAGATGAAACGTCGTGGTTATTGTAAGCACGCAAAGGATCATATAATCGCAGAACGCTATTAAATTAGTTCCTAATATTCAACAGAAAATCTCCTATAGACGCCAGATTTTAAAACGAATTTTTAACAAAGGATTGACAACGTTAAGTAAATAGAACTTTGGGGCCGTATTTAATGTGGAGGATCGAGAAAAATGACGTTGGGAGGAACGTACAGTTCCGGTAAAAAAAAAAAAAGGCTTCGTTATGCGGAAAAAATTACAGGATGATTAATGTATGTGACTCAGAACGAAAATGTTGATATCTCGAATACTACTGGACCGAATTGAATGAAACAAAAACTGGATTGCTTATTATGATGCAAGCTATATTTCTGTACGTATTACGCGTAATGGTAGGTAGCAATATATAAATTGGCCGAGCGAGCAACATGAGTTGATCACTAATAATATATCTCATAAACTACTGGATAGAATTGAAAAAAAAACTGGATTAATTGTTATGATATACACTATATTTATATACGTACTACATACATGCAATATTAAGCAGCAAAATATAATATGCAATTCAGTCTTTGTTTCATGAAAATCCGTCCACTATAGTTTTCGAGGTATCATCAGATATCATTACGTTTTCTCGCTCGGCCAATTATTCTCAGTCAGTTAGCGTAGTATTTAATAAGGATAGAAATACATTAGACAATCTAATAAGCATTTCAGTCTTTGTTTCATGAAAATCCGTCCACTAGTTTTCGAGATATCATCAGATATCATTACGTTTTCTCGCTCGGCCAATTATTCTCAGTCAGTTAGCGTAGTATTTAATAAGGCTAGAAATACATTAGACAATCTAATAAGCATTTCAGTCTTTGTTTCATGAAAATCCGTCCACTAGTTTTCCAGGTAACTGAAATTCTCCATGGTTGTTATTACAACCCTCGATATAACGAAGAAGGGCGGTTTTTTTTCACCGGAACTGTACATTTAAATCTTATTTCGTTTCTGACAATAATTCTGAAAGTTTACGGCAGAACCTTTGCCCATATTGAGAAGTAGAGCTAGACTAGCCCTACCATGTGAGGTTAGGGATTAACATATTTTGTATATAGCCTCATTACTCCATTTGCACTACATCCTTCAGTCGTGTCCCCTCCTCAAGTTGCCGTTAATCTTTGATGACAAACGAGTGCGCGTTTCTTCCGCCCATATACGGAAGGATACAAATAGAACCGCTATAACGGTTATAAGTTCAGGACACAGCGTCAATACAAGAGGCCAAAATCAGGGCGTTGTCAGTCTGGGTGTGAAGTTAGGGTAGGGGAAAAAGATGGAAATACGCGTGAACGGCGGGGGGCCCACGGGAGGTCTGGCTGGGTCGGAGCACGTGGCTAAACACGAACGCCTTGCGGGGGAGGATCACTCAAACCGGCGGAAGTAGGAGGAACGCGCTGCCCCTCTTATAGTTTGGGGGTATGGATTTGGGGAGACCGAATATTCCAGACGGTGGGTTTGGGATAGAGAAATTTATAAAGTCCTTTTCACTGTTGGTCGTCATTGGGGAATGTAAGCTGTAAGTGTATCCTAATTGAGTGAGTGATCATAGGGTGTTTTATCGTCTAATGGGTTAATAATTTTAAGTGAAGTGAAGTTTATTGTTCGCATGGTGAAAACAAATTATATAATAGACTAGCATCGCACCCGGCTTCGCCCGGGGATTTGTTTGACCCGTGCTTGTTTCCTCCTGCTATCCCGTCCTCTCCCTCTCGGTTTCCTTGCCTTCGTCCTCTTTGCTATACGTAGTTGAATGTGGATGGTTATTTGAATTAATAGCAAACACCCCCAGAAATTCTCTTTTAGGTTGAGTTAATGCGTAATCGTACGTTTAATGGTAACAGCTTACTCCCCCCCCCCCCCTCACTCCCAGTGTTTCGCTGTGGCTTAAGCGATGCGTACCGTGCGAAAAAGAAGTGTGCATGACATCATGTAATACTTGCCCTTGAGATTATGACGGTGTTTGGTTAGAAAGATAATTGTTAGTCGAGGCAACAATGTGCCAATTTCAACTTCTTTTCAGGGCAACAACGTTCTAATTTCAACTTCAAGCCAAAGAATTGACACACTCGCACGTTTTCATTGTTCCCCTTCCGGGGGTCGTCGCGGTTGCTTCACTTCTGCAATGAGACTTTGGTTTATAATGTAAGAAGAAGATACGGTAGCTAACCGGGAGACACTAAGATTCAATCTGAATAAATTTTTAAAAAATACATGAAATATAAATACATTAGTGAATAAATATTATAAAAACCATTTGGAACAAAAGTCTTACTTGAGTGAAACACTCATGCGGAGGGCAGCTGGAAAAAAGGGGGGGAAACCTCGGTAATGAGAAACATTGTAGGATAACAAGAATTATTTTTAATGCGACCACCTATTTCAAGACTTTCAAGATGGGGAGTCTTTGTTTGAGGGAGGGATAATTTTTCCGTTGCTGTTGTGCCAATAATGCAAGTTTCTTTTTATCTGCAGTGGTAAGTTTTAATTTGTTTGAATGGTTTGATTTTAAATGACGTCATACTGTTTGTCTGTGCGTCAGTCGACTACGTGTGACAAAAACTACTTAAGTTGGGGCTCATAGACAATAAATATGGTGTATAGCAACTCTTACGCCTAAAATCTAAAACTAGGCCTAAAAGTTAACACATTTATAGCCGGCAATTGTAATGGTTGCTACCGAGTTGCTACTTTTAGGTTACATAATAGAGAGCGCTGTTGCAGTGCGTGGTAGAGGTGTGCACATCAACATTGTCGAAAGTGGCAGAAGTGTACAGAAGACCGGTTGTGACTAGGTAGTCGCTGTAGCCGCTAGTTTAAAACAGACTCCGAGAATCTAACAACAGCACTTGTAACCTGCCCTTTTATTTCTACAAATGTTCCTGAGGGGGAGGAGGGGGGGGGGGCTGCAAAATATTGCTACAAAATTAAAAAAATATTTGATGAATTCAGTCTATATGAAATTCGGCTTTTTAGAATGCAAACGATCTACAACCTTGGAAACTTTATAAAATGTGTAGTTCTTGGTGTTCTTTTTTGTACTATATTGTACGATCTGTCTTTAAGGCTTCTTGACTTTTTAACTCGGCCTCCACGATTTTCTAATTTTTTTCTTCTTTCCCCAGTAACCAGGTTACAAGATTATGTAATATTTTCGAACCCCGGAAAACTACAGAAGCAGAATGCTGTGCGCTTTGGAAAGTCTCGCATCATTGGTTGGAAAAAAAAATTTCGTCAGCCCATCCCCCCTCAAAAATGTACTATTGACTGTTAGGGTTTCAAGATCTCATATGCAGTACTCTATCCAATAGGCAAGAGATGGTTAGTTCTATTCTTACATGGCGTAGACAAGAAAGACTATAGTATAGAGCATATTGCCGTGAACAACGCAGAATGCTCGCCGCATTCACCACAATCTGATGGCATTGCTGTGAGCTTTCTGGAGACTTGAGGATGACATCGTTTTCCTTGGTTTCGAAATAAACCGAATCTTTATTAACCAAACTCGCTGTGAATCCCAAAAAAGTAAAATTAAGCAACACAGCCTTCACACGGTAGAAATTTATTCTGACGAGTCTTTTGGTTTGCTGTGTTGAGAATGGCAGCTTGGCTTTCGAAAGTTTCACAGAACAATTTTCTGCTACGAATTTTCTGTTCCATTTACTCCATTTACTACGAATTTTCTACTGGCTGTAGTGTTAAATTGACTTATCATTAACAAGCTTTTGAAGCACCGTATCGTAAGTTGGACTATCACCGGAACAGAAACGTGATATCGGCGAGCACGAAGCTGTGCATTTTAGGTGGTCAGCAAGGCTTTCCATAATTGCGATGATGCAGGAAATTCCTCGTTTATGACTTAGCGCTGTGGATCAGAAATTATTAGAAGCAGCGCCTAATTGTTTCTTAAGCGCCGGTACACACGTGCGTTTTTTGGACGCGCGGCGGCGCTGCTACGGTGCGTTTTATTAACGGGCCTTGACGCTGCGTTGCCGCTTCGGTTCCCTAACCTCGTGTACAAAAAATTATAGTTTGAAACCAATGAGACGAATTTTGGTACATTGATGTACTAATTTAAGACGTACCAGGGTAAATGTTATACATCCTTTGCAGATTAACTAACAAAGTTAATCGGATAAGTTCTTTAATTACTTCCCAATGAGTCTGCAATCATTTCTGCAGCAACATTTTATATTTCAGGATAGTTTTTTTACTCCCCCAATGAACAATTCCATGTCTATTTCTTCAAAATTGGACGCCATTTTCGGTTACGCTTTTGCGGTAAACGGCGGACGTGTGCACCGCTCAAGTCACCCAAGGTACTCAGAGACGCAATTGCGTTTTTTTAACGCTGCGGTACCGCTGCGTTGACGGGGGGAATGCGGTGGAAAACGACCGCACGAGCGGCGGGCGGTAACGCAACGTCGACGCTGGTACGTGTGCATTACCCAACAGATGTCACGTAAACCAAACCGCAAATGCGGTACCGCAGCGTCGACCGCAAATACGGTACCGCACGTGTGCACCGGCGCTAAGATTTATTGTGGGCCCCCCCAGTTCCGCCAAAAAAATAAAGGCAAACAATATTTGTTCTAATACAACTTTTCAGCAAGAGTAGAAATTTTTAAAGTTTAAAATAGTACCTTATTTTATTTTTACCGTGACCGTGAAGCACCCCTGATGCCTTTTTTCGGCATCTGACCCGGTGCTTCCCCACCCAAAGCACCCCCTTAATCCGCCCCTGATGAACTACCGTATCAATTATTTTTCGCTAGTAATAAAAAAGCTGAAAACTTTCCGACACTTACGGAAAAAAAGAGAGGGAGTGTGGGCGCATCTGTCCTGCCCCCCCCCCCCCCGATCCTAATAGATACCCTTCAATTGAGCTTTAAATGTTAAATGACTCATAGCATTAGAATCGTGATGCGTTTTTAGTTCATTTTTTTCTCCTTTCCAAACTGTTAAATTAGCAGAAAAACTGACATTGATGAAGTACAATATAAATTACGCCGTAGATTGCCCACGCCTAAGAGTTCGCGTTGCAAATTGAAGTCAAAATGGTTTGATTCGGCCAGTTTAGAACGGATGATTAAAGGGTTGAAGTCTGCTGACATGCCGATAAGAGGGTCATTGCCACGATTAGCTCAAAAGTGGCCTTCTTTTTAGTGGAGGAGGAGATGGAAGTTTTGCGATAAGACGACCTGTGATTATAGTATTGGATACTAAACGGTTTAACTCGAGGTATATAGCTGTGAGACAAGAGAAAGAGAGAGAAAAAAAAAGCCGCTCTCGTTCGCAGACTGTGTGCAGTTCGGTGCGCGTTTATAAAGATGGTTTTGACGCGTACGTGTGACGCTTGACGCTTGAAAGTAGAGCTTATCGATGCTTGAGCGGGAGCGTTTATAAATATGGAGTAAGCGAGGCAACCCTCGCATATATTGGTGGTTTCAAGCGTCAAGCCAATATATCAACTGGACCTAGATCGTGATTGTTGCATGCTAGGATAGGAAAATTATGTGAAGGCAAACCAAGCAGTGCTACATAAAAATACAAACAACGTTTCGAAAATTATCAATTTTCGTCTTCAGGTTAGCAATAAAATTAAAGCATGGCAAAAGCCACTAAGTCAACCTATAAAACATAAAACAGACATTTAAAACGGATAAAAACCACCAATTTCTCCCCTCAAAAGAGGCAGAAATGGCAGCCGAAAAGCAACGACCCACCTGCTACGTTGTGATGCCACGTTGCAATGCAAGGTGTATGCAAATCGGGATCACGTGTTTCAAAGATGTGATGCATTCGTTATGTTGGTTTTACAATATGCCTGGCAAAAGAGTCGAGTTTCAGTGATTTAATTACAGGAAAAGATTCTTTTAGAAATTTATTATCTGGCACTAAGTGGTTATGTACAGGTGGTGTATGTGTATGGATGACCAACGTTTCTAGATTAATTCTTGCCCTGGTGTATTTTCCTCGAAACAAGATTTGGACCTTGTCCAAGTCGGGGGTGTGGCCTTTTGAGGGGAGAAATTGGTGGTTTTTATCCGTTTTAAATGTCTGTTTTATGCTTTTAATATAGGTTGACTTAGTGGCTTTTGCCATGCTTTAATTATTGCTAACCTGCAGACGAAAATTGATAATTTTCGAAACGTTGTTTGTATTTTTATGTAGCACTGCTCGGTTTGCCTTCACATAATCTGTTACCGTGCTTTTTACTCCAGGGATAGGAAAATGGCGTCATCAACAGATTCCATCGACGCCAAACGAAAGAAAAACGTGGTGTGTAAAAGGTTGAATGCTAAAAAAAAAAAAAACGGCTAAATATTTTAATTGCTGTAGGTTTGACGCGCTCCCATCTCAAGCCATGGTGCCAGAAGAAGAGAGGGACAATTTTGCTAGGTCATTCCAATCGGAAATTCCTAGGATCCTTTACATGCCACAATCGACATGAGCACGAGGCATCATAGGGCCCTTCTCTTCCCGAAAATGCCTGGGGTGGCTGAGGTCAGGATCGAACCCTGGACCTCCTGCACATAAGATGGATTGTCTTGCTAACCATTTAGACTACCTTGCCTCAAATCCTAAATTGCAGTGACATTCAACCCTAAGATATCGAATCTTGCCGCTGTAGAAGTGTCAAGCTGTGAAACAGCATAGTTGGATCGTAGTAAAAAAAAAAAA